>LGRX02005029.1:0-40828 GCA_001247695.2 Cymbomonas tetramitiformis
TCCTCGTCATGCTGAGGGCTGCCAGCAGGGGAGTCGTGGGCGAGCTGGTGGGAGCTCTGGTGGTCAGTTCTCGTCTGAGGGGTCCCAGCTGCTGCCATCTGCTGGGTGAAGCAGAGCGAGTTGACCGAGGACTCCTCTTCCATCACCTCGGGGTCTTCAGCGATGGGGTGGCTGTCGAGACAGGGTGGCGCTTCATCCGCTTCATGCGTTTTGACGGTGGTCATCTGCTGGGTGAAGCAAAGCGAACTGGGTGCGGAGGTCTCCTCCGCCTCTGAGCGGTAGGATGAACCTTCGGGGTTTCCTCCCGGAGTGGCCGGCGCGTTATTATGGTGCGAAGATGTAGTCTCTGTTGTGGGCTCGGCCAGCGAGGATGATGGAGGGGATGCTCCCAAGGGGCTGGGACCCGGCTTCCTCATCTTGTACTGGTGTACTGCGTGCAGACTGCACCAGGCGCCAGGTAAACCCACATCTCCCGCTGTCCCAGGTATCGTGCCCACTTCAGTGTCCAGGGTGCAGAGGGATGTCGAAGACCTCGCTGCTGCTCTTCGTGCGCCCTCCTTTCCCCACAGCCTGCTACCTGGGGAAGAGTCTGGACTCGAAGTGGCGATTGCCTTTTGCTGCTCGGCAGGCGACAGCTCTCTCCAAGCCACGTAGAGGTCGTGGGAGCTGGTGTTAGAGGATTCGGGGACTTGCTGGCGACCGTCGTGTGAAAGGAGGTGCCACAATGCTATGCGCTGATGGCCTTCCTTGCGATCTTGAGGTTCGCGGGCAATGCGTATCCTCTCTGCCAGCTGGTTGGCGCGGTTCACGCGCTCCTTTGGCGATCGACTCCCAGAGTGTACGCGGCTGCGGACGCGCTCCGACATTTAATCCACCAGGTCCTTGGCAGCCTCTGGGGACTTGCGCAGAGCTCTGCGGACCTTCTGCATGGCGACTTCGAGGGGGAGGGAGTACAGATCTCTCTTCCAGTGCCACGCAGTGAGCCTTTTCCGTGGGTCTGCGAGGTTGGACTGATAGATGGGCAGCGGTAGGACAACACGCGGTCGGGGGCGAAGGTCGCGGGGCTCTCCGCGGTTGTTGCCCATAATGGGGGGTCTGTGCCGGGGAACTCGCCGTCCCCTCCGACCCTCGATCCTCGCTTGTGTATAAGCGGGGCCATCATCAAGAGGTAGCGACGGCTCATCGAAGGGGGTGCTTCCTGCGAGAGGGTGGCTGGACAAGTCATCCCTCGGCGGCGATGGGGCACCAGCTGAGCGGTAGGTGCGTCGCAAGCGGGTCCCAGAGGTGAAGGCCACACTCTTGGGGTGGGGACGTTGGCCCCAAGGGGCTCTGCGTCCTCGGGCGCGTCGGGGTTCCACTGGTTCTGACCGCTTCTCCAGGGCGGAGAGGGTCTGATCATCAGGGCAAGACCTCACTTCCCCGAAGGGCAGGGTCTGGGGCTGGCCGCCGGCCAGTCATTCATCGCTCTCCACCGGGGGAAGGCCGTCACCCTCCACAAGCTCGATGCCCGCAAGGGCCGCCAGGGTCTGGTAGCTCTGCTCGTCCTCACAGGTAGCAAGAGCCAGGACCTCCTCGGAGAACTCTTCTGGGACGCCATCCACCGAGGAGATGTCCTCCTGCTGCTCGATGGCCCAAACGACGGCGGCTACAAACCCAGGGGAGTTCGCCAGTCGAGCGGGTGCATTGGCCCTCCCCTCCTTGAGTTTAGCCTCGTCCGTACAGTTACGGACGATGTGCTCCGCAGAGCCGCAGGCGAAGCACCGGCGGACTTTCGGAGCATCAGGGCGGGAGAGGCCAGGCGGTGGTGGCAAAGGAGTCACTGCCGCGGCGACGGTGGTGGCAGGCCCGTTCTCCAGCATGGCAAGAGCTGGGCGGTTCGAAGAGGGGGTACGCCTGTAGAAGGAGGTGCGAGGTGGTGGGTTAGCGAAGGAAACAGCACGGGGAGGACGGTCTTGAGAGCGCCTCTGAGCCGCCTCCGTGTCAATGTCACTCTCCACCTCCTCGGCAACTTCCCGAATCTTCAACAAGGCGTTGTGGGTGCCTGGGATGTCGTCAGCGACGGCCTTCCTCTCCCACTCTTCTGGTTTGGAGACATCCAAGTGGATGGCTCTCAGGCGCCGCATCACCTTGGGTGCACATTTCAGCCCCCGGCGGTACGTAGAGAGCATCGACAAGTTGGTCATCTCCACGCAATTTGGGACTCTGCCGGCCAAGAAGTTGACGGAGGCCATGCGGGTCTCCAGTCGCGAGAAATACTCCGCCGCGGTTTCGTTCACCGCCTGCTTCAGGGCAATGGCCTCGCCGTGTGCGTTCTCCAGGTAGGCCTGCGTCAGAGAGCACACTGCCAGATCGCTGAAGAATACGTCCAGCTCCCCGTAGCGTTGGTGCCAAGCTTGCTCGGACCCAAAGGTCCCTGCCGCGCGCTCCAAGAACTTCCTCTGCTGGTCTTGAAGAGTGTACTCCTTGAAGCTCCAAAGAAGGCTTGACACACTCGCCTGGTACTCTGATACTGATGGCGTACAACTGGGAGTGGTCAGTGCTTCGATCACGATGGCCTCCTGGAATACCTTCCGCACCATGTGGGAGTAGTGCTCCAACTGCGTCAGGAGGCCCTCCTTGTCGGCCGATTTTGTGTCGGACGCGGAGCGGGGGAACCTGGTGACGCTCTTGACCAGCTTTAGCACCATCTCTTTGGTCTTGTGCTCCAGGCGGACCTCGTCTGGAGATGCTCGCAGGTTAGTGCCCTGCGGCAGACGGACGATGCCTGGAACAAAGGGGGTGGCGCTGGGAGAGAGCACGGGGTTCGCAGCGGCGGCAGAGTGAACGGGGTTCGCGGCAGCGGCAGAGTGAACGGGGTTTGCGGCGGCGGAATGGGGAAAACGGGCAGGAGGTGGTGGTCCCGGGGCATGCGCGGGCGGAGGCGCAGGCGCGGGATTTGTGGGGACTGCGGTCGGAGTGGGCGGTAATGTAGGGGCTGATGGTGGTGCGGGGAGTGGGAGAGGTGTATGGAAGGGCAGGGGTGTGGATGGTTGTGCGGCCACCACGCTCATGCTCCGGTACCAATCGGAGTTGCTGACCTCCGACCACGCGGCGAGCCCGTCCTGATCGAAGTTCTGCATCTCCGACTCCCGCGCAGTAGCAGGGATCCACTCCCATACTGGCTGCCCCATGCTGGTAGACCGCACATTGGCCGCGGCTGGGTCCCCCATTGCCATATCCATGACCTCGCGGTCGACCATGAGGACCCAGGTCTCCACGCGAGGGTTGGTAAGGGGTAGGGGTGCATGGTGTAGCCGGCCCCCCATGCGCGCATATGCAGTCAGCGGCGCTCCCAGCAGGTGCATGATCCTGAACAAGATGGCGTCGCCCTGCACCCCAGCCCGGCGGCGTTCGTCCCATGGTAGGGAGACGGTTGCCGCGCCTCGCACCCCAGCTGACTGGTGCACCCACAATGACCCACCATCGTGGGTGACGAAGAGGGCTCTGACCTCTGGGTACTGAGGGTAGGAGGGCTCTGGTGCGGGATCGTCAGGGGGATCCTGAGGTGGATCACTAGGGAGGGCCTGGTGGCGAGTCGCTTGGACTGGAGTCTCTGGGCTCTGAGTCGGGATTGCCACCGCCGTGCACCACCGTCTCCATCGACTGCCGCCGGCGGGCCACCATCATGTTATGGGGATTTGGCCGGCCCTGAGTGGGAGGTTCGGCGGGAGCGGTCTCAGCGGCGGTCTGAGGCACTGGAGGGGTTACGCTGGCGACGGCGTCTGCCTCGTGTAGATGGTCCGCCGTCAGGCCCTGTGCGCTGCCCTGAGGGTCGCCTGGTGGGGAGGCTCCTGCCGATGTCGTCGCACCAGGCGGCGCGAGTCCTCTCGAGAGCACCGCGGAGATGTCCAGGGCCTGTACTGCCGCTAGGACTTCTCTGCGAATGTGTTCACTTCGGCTGCTCGCGTCCGAGTCAGAGCCGGACCTGTGGGCGGCCCTCCGCCTGCGCTCAGCCCGTGCCTGCGTGCTTCGGCTGCCTCTGGTCCCCGTGCTGGTGCGGCTGATGTCCGTGCCGGAGTCGGGGTCAGAGTGATCAGGTGCGTGGCTTGGGCCTGGAAGATGCTTGCCATGTGTCGCAGGGCCCGAGGATGCCCTTCGGGAACGCCGACGCCGGCGAGTTTCTGAGGTTGTCGCCACTGCGGGAAGGTGACGCACCAAGAGCTGGGTACCGCCCAAGACGTTCTGCTGAACCCCGCTGTCAAGGGGTACCTGCAGAGGGTCCGGCAGGGCCGCGGCGCCGATGCTGATGAAGTGCTGCAGCGATGAGGGATCCGCGCCTGAGTCATGAAGCGTGGAGGTGGCTGGCGCCAGCTGATGGGCTGCTGTGGCTGCTGCTGCTGCTGCTGCTGATGTTGCTGCTGTAACTGCTGCTGTTGTAACTGCTGCTGCTGTAACTGCTGCTGCATCGGTTCCAGTGGCTGCTGCTGAAGCCACTGCTGTTGCTGCTGCTGGTACGCGAGCCACTGCTGCTGCTGCTGTAGCTGTTGTTGGAACGGTGTGGGATATGCGCCCACGGGGTGATGGGCTCCCAGTGTGAACGGCACTGGTGATACTCCCCCAGCGAGGGGCGCTGATTGGGGCAATACCCAATTGACGCCGTTCCATACAGCCTGTGCGGGGGTGCCATCCGGCATAGTATAAGGACGGGGCACCGCTGTGTAGGGCATGGTGGTGCCCGGATGTGGAATGGGGTGAGCGGAAGCGTAAGCGGCGGGCGATGGGAAGGTGAGGGGCGAGAACAATGGGGGGCGTGACGGCTCTGCACTGCCCCCCATGCTGGGAAAGGACTCTGATATATGTTGCGACATACTGGCTGCTGAGCTGATCAGATCGCACGCTGGGTGTGGCAAAAGCCACAGGTGAGCAGAAGGTAGGAAGTGCTCGCCTTTATTTATTCAGTGTCGCTTTCGTGAGGGGGGGAAGGAGGAGGTGAAGGTGTAGGGCTGACTTCTGGAGACGGTGGAGCGTCGGCCAAGGTTTCACCAGGAAGCACCGGTATTGCTGGGTGGTAAGGGTCCGGGTAGTTGAAGACGAAAACCGTGAACCCCTGGTAGTACCACTCACGGTAGTGGCGCGCTGGTGGGATAGCCAGGGTGTATGCTGTCCAGGCGCTCAGTTGTCTTCCACCTCGTCGTCTGAAGAGGAGGAGGGGGAAGGAGGACCGCTCCAAGGACCGCTCTGCCAGAAGGCGCCTGCTGGTGGGTAGGTAGGGTCAGGGGGGAATACCCACTTGATGGGTCCTTGTTTCCACCACGCTCTTCTGTATTCTTCTGGCGAAGGGGGTACTGCCATGCACCGGCGAACTCAAAATTTCGCCAGGGCTCCGCGACACAGATTTCAAGTGCCTATGTATGCAGGCAGGGGTCAAGAAACTGCAACCAGAAAGCTCAGCAAGGTCCCAGAAGGTAACCGGACTTCGTACACTCCCAAAATATTCCAGCCAGAGGGTAAACCAGAGGTGTCCAGAAACTGTCCAGAAACTGTCCAGAAGCCACTAAAAGCGCTGTTTTGAGGGGCTTTCCCAGCTGCTGGTGGCCGTGAGGGCGGTATTGGGGGGTTCTAGGGTGTCCTATGGGGTCTGGGGAAGGAGTTTTTGGTGGTGGGGGCTACTGTGGAAGGTTTCGGGGTAGGCTGAAAACGGGCTAAAACGGCTATTTTGGGCTGTTTTTGGCTGTTTTTCGCCTTTTTAAGGCTCTAGAAAGTGGGCTATGAGGTTTTCCTGGCTACTATAAACCGGGGAAACCCTTTAGGGTGCTCCCTGACGGTTGTTTGTAGCCTGGGGCAGACTTGGAAGTTAAGATCGGAAAACGAATGTTGACTTTTCTGAGCCTGGTTGGGCCCCCAGTGTTAAGGGGCGAAAATATGAAGTTTTGGAGATGTTTTCCAAAGGATACGGCCGTTGTATACGAAAAAAAATGTACTTACGGAGGCTAAAATTGCGCCCAGATAGCCGGAAGTGCAGCTCTCCCCCTGTATTACAACGGAAGTTACAAAAGGCCCGTGGGCGAGTTGCGCAGAGGCGAAATCGCAGCACGCTGATACCAAATGTGCCAGGGGCACGACGACAGATGCTCGGAGATATGTTTTTGATTGAACGTGCAAAGGTACACAATTCGGATTTTTATAATATACTGGATCAGGGCCAGATTGAGGTACAAACGATAATTCGGTTCCGAGTTCTGAAGGCTAAACACTTCTCAAGTGCTCTACTTATTCACTCGTCACTCAGGTTGCAGGGTCAACCACTCGAGAGCCGATGTCACACTTCGGCTCAACGTTCAGTTCCCGATCCGATCTCATTTCTAATTCCGATTCGTCATTCTCGATTCAGATGTTATGCCAACAGGCTGACACGATGACTGCCCCACAGTACTGTCATACTACTGTACTGTCATACTGTCATACTGTCATAGCGTCATACTGTCATACTGTCATAACCTTAATATCTGATATTCGATTTCATTGTCTTTTCAACCCCGATGCGAATCTGACCATTCTTCGAGGGTCTGACTGAGTTCCACGATGACACCCCCCACAGTACTGTCATACTACTATAGTGTCATACTGTCATACTGTCATAGTGTCATAGTGTCATACTATCATACCCCGGACATCTGGTATTCATTCTCATCGTGATTTCAAGCCCAATTTCACTGTCATCGTGCCAATCCCAGATTACCCCCGATGACACACATACGGACGCATAGACATATCGGCTCACGCTGTGCCTCCGGGCACATGCTGGCTGTATGGCGGCAAGTGCTTGCTTATGTCGAGACGCCACGGCCTTGACCTTCGTCATCGCCTCCCGCAGGCGTGCCTTGAAATGCGCTGCGTCTTGGGCTCGGCGAAGTCTACCGAGGGTTACCATTCTCGAAGAATCCCAAGCTGCGGGGTGCCGGTCCCGCAGCCGCTGCAGCCTACGCGTCAGTTGCTGCGGCCGCTTCCCGTTCAACTCATTCTTTAGCATCGCTCGTCCTGAAGCGCTGAAGGTAGCTCTGGGGGCACCTCCGTTCTGAAGCGGACCCGGCGTGCTCCGGGCGGTTGAAGTGCTCTCTGGTACACACCTTTGGTGACGGGTGCTCCTGCACTACCTGCTCCGAAGAGTGGGAACTTCAGCTGGATGCGGGTGCTAGTCGACGCACACTCCGAGGCTGCGCCTGGGTCTCGCTGCCCGGGCGCTGACACTGCTATAGGGTGTCGCTTTCTAAGCCACGCTGTGACCGCTCTGCGGCTTTTCTCTCCCGGCTTGGGTGGTCGTCGTGGTTCCCAGGGTGGGAGACGTCGGCTGAAGTCGCGTCCACGTTGTTGAGTACCGTCTGGCGACGTTTCTTCCAACGTGAACGGGATGTCCTTGGGTTGAGCGGTGAGGTCCGGGACATCGTCGGCCTCGCCCTTACTCCGCTGCCTTAGACCGTGCGTGCGGGAGGAGCGCTGGTCCTTGCGTCCCCTCCCTGAGCAAAACCCTGCTCCAGTGTGCCCGTCGCCTGCTCTCACATGGCCGCTATGACGTCGTCACTAGCGTCGGAGTTCTGCAGGACCTCGATCGCGTCCTCCCAGATGCATTTGACCCAGGCTGCCTTCTGCCGGGGGTCGCTCTGCTGATGACAATCTCGGGCCAGGTGGTCCTTCGACTTGCACTTCCTACACCCCGTGTAGATGGACGAGCCATGCATCTGCCGCCCTTCCACCTCGGCAGCTCCTTGGACAGCACAAAGTTGGCAATAGTTGGGGTCCGCCTCGGCGAGCACCAGCAGCTCCGCCACGACTGCCAAGGGAAACGGGGACATCTCACGCGCGGCTGAGGAAGTGGGATCTTTGCGTTCCTCGAGGGTAGTCTGTCTGGCGTACCTCCTGAGGAGCTCGTCTTCCCACCCGACAGGTCCGCTGGACTGGTAGAAGTCCACTTTTCCAGCAAGCTCCTTGTGGACCTTGGCGTGCAGGTCCGGCGTCAGTCCACTTAGGTATATGCCCGGCAAGCTGGCTCGGCTTACCGGTCCGGTAACGCCGTGTGCGTGAAAGAAAAAGAAAAAGAAAAAATGCGACTCTTCCTACCGGAAGCGTGATATTTGAAGGTGCACAGCTGCTACGCCTGCCCCTAGTCACATGCACAATCAAGGCGGCTTCTTACTGTTTTTCAGAGCCTTCTCCTTCTCCGACCTGCTGTGTGAAATCAACATCTTGGCAG
This sequence comes from Cymbomonas tetramitiformis, assembly GCA_001247695.2. Lineage (NCBI taxonomy): Eukaryota > Viridiplantae > Chlorophyta > Pyramimonadophyceae > Pyramimonadales > Pyramimonadaceae > Cymbomonas > Cymbomonas tetramitiformis. The sequence goes on from LGRX02005029.1 coordinate 8,228, forward strand.
CCCATTCTACCGCGATGCTACTGATTTTCTTGAGTAGGGCCTCCGCTTCCTTCTTGTTGAAGCCGAGGTGTTGCGTGAGAGCCCTTGCATTGTGCTCATATACCGACCCCGTGGTTCCGAAAACCATCGGGTGAAAGAACACTTTATAGCCCTTGGATCTGAGTAGCTCCATAAGGGGCTCATACTTGTTGAGTTTATCGTGAAGGGACACGTACCAGTGCGTGTCCCACGTGAAGGCCACCTCTATGAGGTGGATTTCCCCCACATCCTCCCTGCGGGTGTTTTCCGGCCTGCCTGGGGGGGCGTCCCTGACGTCCTCTGCACCCTTGATCATGACAATATCCACAAAGTGTGGTATGTCGTCTGGGGGGTCCTTCGCCCCCGGGTGGTCCCTCCCGTCCCTACGGCACTGACCCCTTTTGAGTATGAAGTCTGGTATCGGGCGCGTGCATCTGTTAGTCCCGTCGAGTCCAGCGTGGTGCGCGATCCAGATCGGACTGGCACCCGTTCGACCCTTCCTGATTGCTTCATAAAGGGTCCTTGCCACTTCGTTGTGCCTGGCTGTGGCCATGTTCCTGCTGGTCTCGTCTTTGCATCCAGCCAGCCTGTGTGCCGGAGTGTCCCTCCTCCCGCAGAGGGCGCAGCCCGGATCCGGATATTTGTTCGGCCATATGAGGTGCTTTCTGGCAGCCGTCATGAGGACCCCAAACCGGCATCTTAGTACCAGGGACCTGAGTGTCGGTGGAGTAACCTTCCAGAAGTGATTGGATATTCCTGGTATCGACTTGTCCTGGAGAATTTCCCGTGGGGGCTCCTCCACTCTTCTTCCCATGTGTGTCTCGACCGCGGCAGCGTCTGCGTAGCTTGTGGCGGCCCTGTCTCCGTTCCCCCGGTGCATGGCCTCCCGGTCCCTGTTCCTCTTTCTTCTTCTTGCTGGGGCCGCCTCCTGGTAGGCGTCTATCGCTTGTTGTGGGACGTCCGTCAGGCTTTGGAGCTTCGACTCTCCCAGGTCCATCTCCATCATCGAGCGGCACAGACCGTCAATTGGGTCCGCACATTCTGCCTCCTCTATCGCTTGCATCATCTCCCTTTCTGGCGAGTTCATGGCCCCCCTCTCTTCCATGTCAAGAGGCGGCCCCCGCGTCTCATCGAATTCCCAGAGTAGGTCCCACTCGTCCTGAGTGGTCGCTTGATCCCGCAGGTGCACCTGCTCCTGGTCGCCCGGCTCCCGTCGCATCGGCGGGTCTCCCTGGCTCCAGGGAGCGTGCTGCAATTCCTCCAGGAGCATCAGTTCCTGGAGATTCTCCCCTGGTGTCTCCATTTCCACGTCCTGTTGGCCCCGGTCGGGGCCTTGGGCTGGCCCTGGGGCGTCGGGCGTGGGGTTCTCCGTTATAGAGCCCTTTACTGAGAGAGCTCCTTCCCGATTTCCCCTGCCGGGTGTTCCCCATTCTTCCCACGGGCTGTTCGGGGGCTGTAGCCATTTTTTTACTGACCTGTGCTGTGTCGCTTTAAGTGCAATCCTTTCTGCCACATACCTTTCCACCGCCCCCTCCCCTTGCAGGGGCCTCATCGATTCACCATCTCGGGCATTGGCCACGAGCGTGTACATGGTCCTGTTGTCCCACGGTTCAATTTGGGTGGTTCCCTCCAAGTTTTCTGCTGCCTGTTTGGCCGCCTCATCTGCCTTGTCGTTGCCTTTCACCCCTGTGTGGCTTTTGACTTTCCTGAGTGAGACCTTCGTTCCCTGGCTGTTATGCTGTTCGACCAGGGAGAGTATATCCTCAAGCAACTCCCTGTGTCTATGGCACTCCATCGTGTGGGGTCTGGACAACATGTTGAGGATTTGGTACATACTGCAGAGGCTGTCCGTGCAGATTGCTATCTCTCCTGGTGTTGTGCGTTCCCTGGCCCTGAGTGCCGCGTGGATCGCCAGGAGTTCCGCCCTGTTGATTGTGAGGTGTCCACCCGTCGACCACGTGCCCCTCCAGGTTCTGGGGTTTTCATCCCCTCTGGGGTCCCAGTAGGCCGCCCCTACTCTATGTAACCCCCCTTCTTCCTTTGGGTCCAGTCGCGACCCATCCGTATAGAGGAACGAGGTTGCATCCCAGGCTTTGTTGATTTTCTCAAGGGTTTTGGAAAGTCTGGTTTTGTGCTTAATGGGACACGTGGGGAACCGCTCCCTTACTTCCGTGTGTCCCCTGTCCCTGTCTTGTCTGCTGAAGAGCATGGGAGTGCGCTCCATTGCCTTTAGCCATCTGGCCCTCGAGTCCTCTTTGATCTTGTCCAAAGGCCATGCCGTGTTCGCCGCATGGTACTCCGTGATCGTGACCTCGGGGAGTCCTCTGTCGCGCCATGTTTGTCTCATGGCCCTCGCTGCCTCCGGGGTGCGGTCTTCCTTGGGGACCTCACTCCCTCCGTTCCCCCATCCCTGTCTGCGCGACATGCTCGGTATTTCCCATTTTCTCAGCGGGTGAGGGTCGAAGATCATGTCGTGTTGACTATCGTTCTCCATCGCATTTTTAACCGCCGCCATGTCTGACACTGCCTCCGAGGTGTGGACCCTCGGGTTGGCCGGCCTGAGGTTTCGAATCGTGTGGTACTTACGGATCGTGCAGTACGTGCTGCGCTGCAGGGCCCTCCCGACTAGTTCCGCTGCCCCCTCTGGGTCCGGGCAGAATTTTTGCCATCCCTCTGCGTTGGCAACAACCAGGATCCTAACTCCCCAGTTGCTGTAGTCCTTCTTCGTGACACCTGATACCGTGGTGCCTCCCCAGTGGTCTGGGGGAAGGAACGTAAAGCTTTTTCTTGGGATCACCCCAAATTCATGTATCCTAGTATCTCCATATCTCCTGCAGTATGCCTTGGCTGGTGTTCTCGTCCAGGCCGGGTAAATTCCTACCCCCAGTACCGGGGTTTTCGCCATGGTGGACATCAGGGCCTCCTGAAGCGCTTTGTCCAGGTCTGCCGCTGTGTACTCCGGATTGAACTCGAAGGCGCCCAGCTTTCCCCAGTGGGTGTCCCATGCAGACCCTTTGGATCCAAAAATCTTGTCCCTGTCGAACTTGGAGCAGTATGTCGCCGTGTGGCTGTGTACGTTAAGCGGCGACGCGAATACCTCTGCCTGGATCCCGAAGGCCTCCTGGAGCGCTTGCATAATTTCTGGAGGGAGCGTCCAGTGGTTCTGCAGTGCAGTTTTCTTGACTTCCTCCTCCTCCTCGCAGGAATATCTTTTGAGCAGGAGGACCACTTCTGTGGCGAATCCGTGTATTGTGCCCAGCTGTGGCTCCCGCTCCTCGAAGGACCGCCTTCGCTCTTCCCCCGCCCTTGTATGGGTCTGATCTGTGCTGCTCGTGCCCGTCGCGGCCACATATCTGTCGTAGAGCCTATCGAGTACCTCCTCTTTGAGGGCACCTACCATCTTGCCCCGCTCGTCGTGTGCGAACACGTGGTGCCTGCCTGTTTCTGTCGTGAGCGTGCACTTGCCCGAGGGTGCTGCGTCCCAATCTGGGTTAAAGGGTTCAGTGTCTATGTTGAGTTTGGTGACCCCCGGCCAGTAGTGGGCATGCCTCGTGGGAGTTCCTAACAGTGGTTCTCTTTCTGTGGGGCTCCGAGCCTGCTGTTCTTCCCGCTCCTTGTTGTGGAACATGTCGGTCTCTCGTTCGGCCTGGCTCGGGTTCATTCCCGCAACTCCTCCTGCCAGCAGGGTGTCCTCTTCGACCCATGCCTCCCCTTGTGGGCGAATTGGCCCGAGCAGGTATTCCCTGCTTCCCCAGTGCGTCCTAACCGCTAGGATTGTGGTGCTCTCGGACGCCTCAACGGCCTGGGGTTCCCCCTCCGTTTCTTCGAGCACTTCCGGATCATTGGCAGCCGTCGGGCCAGTGCCTACCGAGAGCTCCATGGTGTCAATCCTCCACCACTTGTTTCTGCTCCGGTAGTCGTTGACAGGGGGGTGCGTTGCCCATACGACCTGTTCACTGCTTATGAGGTGCGTGGTCATCAGCCTAACCGCATCTCTTGAGAATCCGATTTTGGCCGCATGCTGGAACAGCTCCCCCGTCCTGACATCCCCTTTGGCCAGCTGAGCGAGGGCCCATGTCCTCAGCATCATGATTTGCGCCTTGGTCCCTTTCCACTTCGTGCCTCTGCCGTCGTCCAGGCTAACCTTTGTGATCGGGCGGGGGCTTGTTTCCCCCTGGAGCGCCTGTGCGGGCGGGTTCGGCCTGGGTCTGATATCCTCTCTCTCCACCGTGGCCTGGGGGCTTCGTAGGGTCTGCCTGGTCCTTTTCTCACCGACCTTCGGGAGTTCCTGGGCGTGCCCGGGGATCTTTGGCACCGTGTCTGTCTGGGTCTGCCTGGTCGGGCTCTTCCCGACTTGCATTGGCCCTGCGCCGGCCTCTTCTTGGATTTCGTCATCCCCCTCCTCGAAGGAGATTGGGTCATGAGTCTCTCCCTCCCCGTGGAACACGTGGTGGCGCTCCCGCTGTTCCAATTCTCCTATGCGCGCCATGATTGGGCCTCTCATGGCTTCCCGGTATCCCCTGGAGGTCGTCGCTTCTCTGCCCACCGGGGGCCCATGCAGCCCGATCCAGGACTCCCACTTCGCTCCCGTGGTGGACCTATTCCATTCCTGCCACTTGTCAATCATGTAGCACACCCAGACGCCGCATTGGTATCCGTCCCGTTGGTGTGCGGCCCCCATGCTGGAGACCGTTATGTTGACCGGCGGCCATCCCGGCGGTCCTGCCCATTGTCTCAGCGCCGTCAGTAGGCGCGCGTCCTCCCCCCCCATCGGGTCATAGAGGTAGACTGAGACGCTGGTGTCCTCATTTCTTCCGAAGAGGAGCACGTTCCAGTGGCTGCCGTCGCAAGTCAGGACGAAGGAAAATCCCCCGTCCCGGACCGTTTCCATCGTGTTGCGCATCTGCGCGTTGTATTGGTCCGATTGCTCGAACTCGATTCCGTTGAGGTCATCCGCGAGTTTCGTCTGGTGCATCGACACTGTGGCCACGCCCGTCGTACAGAGGCTGTGGGTTTCCACTTGTATGGAGCTAAGCCACGCCTCCCTGCCTCTGGTGTCCGAGAAGACTCCTTCCGTCCTGTGCCTGGGGGTGCCCTCCCTCCAAGGTGCAGTTCCTCTTCTTCCTCCCCCCTTCAGGAGGCTGTCCGCATGGGACCCTTCAGTGCGGTTTCTCCGCATCGCCCCCCTGCAGTCCATCGCCTCCTTCTCGGTGAGTCTTGATCCGGCTCTGGCTCAGGGTAGATATCTTCCGCGGAGGTGACTCGGCCCGCATTGGGAATTTACTTCGGCCACATTTCGGCCCGTCTCGGCCCGAACCCAAAATTGCCCGCCGCAGGCGCAAAATTTTAATTTTAAGTATGACAATTTGTCAAAAATCGATAAAATTTTGGAACTTTATCGATTTTCCCCTCAATGCGACTCGGCCCATCCGCAACTTTTCCTTCGGCCCGCCTTCGGCCCGGGCCTCCGTGACACGGCCCCGGGCCGGCCAATCCCAGGAAGATATCTTCCCTGCTCTGGCTGCGTGTCGCAGGTCTGAGAGGGTTTTTTCCGCCTTGGGTCTTACACCCACGGAGTCCATGATCATGACCCTTCCCCCCGGGTCCTCTAGCAGGGTGGGTCTGACTCCAATATCATGGCACCTAAAGGCGTCTTCGTGGTCCTCTTCATCCTTGGCGCAATAACCTGTCGCCAATTGTTTTAAGGCGTTTTTGGGTGTGCGTGCAGCATCTCCAGCAGCTCGAATACCTCCATCAGCTCGTGGTGGAAGGTCATCGCTGTCCGGTTCGAGTTACGCCCAGTTAGCTGCCGAGTTCTGGAGAGCATGTGAGGGAGGATGGTGAGGTGCGCATCGCTAACGCAAGCTCGAGCTAGGGCTCCGATGACGTCACTTGACTTCTGCACGTCTCCAGTAGCCCACCTCCCTCTCAGCATCGTCTGCGCCGAGCCCTCCACTCGCTCCTGGATGATGCGCTGCAGTTCTTCCTTCTCCGTGACGAGGAAGGGCTGCTCGGTGTCGCTGTCCAGCTTCCGACTGCGCATGGCTCGCTGCACTTGGTTCTCCTGGAAGTGTTGCTCGAGCTGCCGCATCAGCGTTTTGAGAGGGGCGAGCACGTGGCCCGCACGCGCTTCTCCTGAGGACGTCCGATTAGATGGACACCGGTAGATGTCGATATGGGCGCGGAGTTTTTGCAGCCCGTAAAGGAGTCGCTCCTCAGCTTCCTGGGCCTTGTTGACGCGGTTGGCGTCCGAGCGTTCCTCGTCCACCTGCCTGAACGCCGGAGGCGGTGAAGTTCCGCCTCGTCTAGCTGGTCGGCGAGGTGCGTCATCTTCGCCACCCTCGATGCTGCTTGGACTTGGGTCGTCAGGAGGTTCGGGTCCCAGTCCTGGAGGTGGTTTGCAAGGCGGAACCCGGATGTCGGGTAGGTCTTCCAGAGCCTGCGGCCACGGGTCCTTCGTGCACTCCTGACAGAGGGAGACCCGTGTGAGACGCTCTTGAGGTCCCAGCAAGGCGTCGTACACGCTGTGCTCCGGTAGATACCTCCCGCATCTTTGGCACGGTCCGAGCTTGGGCTTCTCGTAGGGCACCGGTCCCACCAGCACGGTCACTGGCTGGGTGAGTATCCCAGTAGTGTGGTGGTGACGAGCGTGTAGCGTGTCCACCGCGATGCGCACGTACTCCCGGGCCAACCGGTTAGCTTCTGCATGCTGACCGCGCTGCACCTCCGCTGATACATACGCCCGGATGACCTGCTCCGCTCGTATTGGCAGCGACGTGTGCTCCCAGGTCCCCATGTCCGGTGGCAAAGGCTCCGCTGGGGTCGGTCGTGGCTCAGGCAGAGCTGGTTGCGGCTTCGTCGTGTCCTTGGCGTGCGAGCTCGAAGGCGGGCTCGCAGGCCCCTTCCATGTAGGGTCGAGTTGGGCCGCTGCTTTTCTGCTGTCCGCCACCGCTCATGCGTCGTCCGAGGAGAGGTTGCTATGCTCCAGTCGCACCTGGTCGTACCACATCGACAGGGAGTCCCCAGGACTCAGGTGCGTGCTTGGCGAGGTTTGCTCGATGACCTCCATTTGCTCTGCCAGCAGGGCTGCTTGGGCTTCCTCCTCCCATTCCATCATCGCGCCCCCCCCGCGCCTGCTGCCGGCTGATCTCATCACGTCGCTCCCGCGGCAGGGCCATGAAAGCTTGTGCCCTTACCGCCACGTCCGGGAAGATGGACGACGAAACGGCCACGGAGGGGGAATGAGCTGCTTCTGCGTCGGACGCGAGCTGCTGCTGCAGCTGGGCCGTCGTCGCAACCAACCCGGCTTCCGCTTTCCGTAGCTCCGCAGTCGTCGCTGCGGCTGCTGAAGCTTCCTCCTGTCGCAGCGCGGCTTTCGCCCATTGTCGATCTCGCTGTTTTTGTGCTCTCTCCTCTCGTCGTCGTTGCTGGTTGCGCGCCTTGCGGCTCTTGCTGCGACGAAGTCGTTTGCCGCGTCGTTTAGCACTGCTGCGGCCGCTGCTGTCGGAGTCGGAGCTGGAGTGCTTGCTCTTCCGGGGCGGCGGGGAGCTGTCGCTGTTGAGGAGGGAGCAGTCGGACAAGTTGTCGGACTTAGAGAAGCAGCTCGAGGTAGTTGACGGCGAGCTGGGCGTGAGGTAGGGTTCGCCGTCTTCGTAGGTCATGCACTCGAGCGGGGTGAACCGGTTCTTGATCTTGTTCACCTGCGCGCTCGGTGGGATGGCTTGCCGTGCGGTGCGGAAACTGATTCCCGCGAAGTGGCGCTCCGGCACTCCTTCTGCCAGGCGGAGGAAACCCGCCTTCATTGCTCGCTTGAACTCGAGCGCGCCGACGATGTTGTACACCTCGTGGGCGGTTGATTCCGTGGCTCGTCGCCAGGTGAGCCTGCCAGAGCGCGTGCGCTGCTCGGTCTGGAACCATCTGAAGACGTCCTTGCGCTCCTTGTTCGCCATCGCCGCCACTTGCAGCCGGATGGGGCATGAGTACTGCGACATGCCACTCCCGCTGCCGTCACTCCACCCATCGTCGCCCTCCGTCCACAGCAGGAAACGGATGGCCACGCTGCGATCGTCGCCATGTTGTCGGCGAAGGCTGCCGTGGAGACGGTCCATGGAGTGCTTGATGAGGAGCTCGGTGCTGCTCTGAGCGCGGGCCACAGCCTGCAAGTCCTCTGGAGGTGTAGTAGCGCCCCTTGCTGGCGGGTCCTGGCGCTCACGGAGAATTGGGACAGAAGACCTGCGTGTCGCCAAAGGTTGCAGCTGGTGCTCCGTGGCTAGGGAGGTCCTCATCTCGAAGAGAATGTTTCTTCCGTCCGTAGGCCCTTGACCTGCTGCGAGGCGTGCTCCACCTTGATGGAGCTGCTGGCTCTCCAGTGTTTCCTCTGCTGCTCGAGGGTGTTCTCGGCCCGCTGCTACGCCCGGGGATGGTGTGGGAGAGCAGGAAACTCCGACTGATCGTGAGGGTCTCCGTGGGCTCGAGGGGCCATGTCTTGGGAGAGTCTACGTTCGGGGCGTCGACCGCGTTCGTCGCCTGCGGCGTGATGTTGCCCAACCAGTGCTCGGCTTCTGTTGGCGTCGGCGGCGTGCAGATGCTGACTGATGTCCGTCAGGAAATCTTCCTGCCTTCTGACGACATCGCCCAGGTTGTATGTGACGTTGCGCAGCTGGTAGACACCCTTGTCCTCGAGGGCCTCCATCCATGCAGCACGTTCTCGCTGATGCCGCACGTCGCCGCCGTTGACCTCGGCCTCCCTCACCATGGCTTGTCTGAGCTGGGCTTGTTGTCCCGCCAGGTCGTAGTAGACCTGTCCCCCGAGGTAGAAGGTACCCTCACTCTGACGCTGCCGCAGGTACAGAACGTCGTTCCACTCCTGCGTGAGGGCGTCGCTGGTCGCGGAGGCCATGCTGACGCCTGAGCTCAGAGAGGGGCGGTCCATAGTCGGGCCGCCACCGTACGTGTTGTGGATGTGTGAGGAGAGGTTGCTGAGCTTGCTCTCCTCCGCTCTCCTCTCAGCGGCTCGGACGGATCCTGGGTCAGGAGGGGGCGCCGAATACACACCTCGAGGGTCCATTCCCCCCGCAGGTCGTGCCGGAGGAGGTGCGGTCGTCGCTCGAGGCGTTTGGCGATGCAGGAGCACTCGTACCCGGCCGGGGGTGTCAACAGCGGGCTCCTTCCCTTCACGCCTGCTTTCCCCTGCGCCCTCGTGATTCCCCGACTCGGCGTCGCCGTCGCTGTTGGGCATGCACGCTGCGACCATCTCGTCCTAGTCGCACTCGAACGCAGGGATGCAGGTCCCAAGGAAGTCGCTCCAGACCCAGACGCCAGTGGTCTCGTCGCCCCCAGAGTCCTCCTCGCCCTCAGAGTTCCCCTCGTCTTGGCCGTACGCGACCCCCTCCGGATCGCGGCCCTCTAGCTCCTTCTGGTGGGCAAGATGTTGTTGTACAACTTCCGCCCAGGACTCCTGAGACGAGGTGGTCTCGGTTGTCCCGCTCCTCACTTGGTCCATGCTGACATCCGGGTACCCCTCCTCGAGCGCCGCTGCCGTCGTGGTGGTCGATGCGCACCGCGCTGATGTCGAGTAGGTGAGCCCGGAGAGAAGGGACACCTCCCTGTGATCGGACACCTCGTAAACAGGGGAGCCTCCCCCTCCTGTCCTCTGTGAGGAGGACAGCTCAGGCTCCCCTCCTCGTTCCATGCTCGTGACAGCGGTGGTCCCGTCGGTCTGGGCGGTGAATACCAGGAGCCCAGACTCCGACAGCTCGTCCTCGTCAGACGGTGGCGGGCTAGGTCGTGCTCCCCCCCCGCTCGGTGTCTGCGGACCCGGGCGAACCCTTCTGCGCGCTCGTCGCCTCTCTTGCTCCTCACGCGAGATGGTGGGCGCGTCCAGGTCCACGTCACTCTCCGCCGTGCTGGGCGTCGTCCGGCGAGGTGGTTACCCGGACCGAGTTGTGCCTAGAGCTGTACGAACACTGGGATGGAGCAGCGAGGGCTGCTGGGTAGCTGCGAGCAGCGCTGATTAATGCTGCTGCCCCAGACGCGTGTGCTCCTCGGCCTCCGGCCCCCGCCACCGCTGCTGCTGCTGAGCACGAAGTGGTTGTCCAGAGGTACGCTGCGCTAAGTGGGCAGCGGGCTGTGGTTGCTGCCCGGAACGCGCGGTTGCTGGCGGCCTGACAGGTAGCTGGCGGCTGTGTGTGCGCTCCAGTGAGGTTTCGGAGCGCCCACCTCAGAGTCTTGCCCGAGGTTGTAGGTGTTGCTGCTGGCTCTGAGGCGCTGTGAGAGCAGGCACTTCCCCCCCGGCCAGAGGTGGCGTCGCCAACCGGATTAGCTGCTGCACAGACCCGTGCAAGTCGGGGCAACGGAGTCCTCCAGGTGGCTGATACGCCCGCCGGTTACATCCGAGGCCAGCGAGCGAGAAGAATTACCGCGAGCGCCGGCAGCAACCGGCGATCCCTGCAGAGCAGAACGAGTAACGCCCCCGGCAGAGACCATACGGGGATCATTGCCGAGACGTGTCTGCCCAAGAGGGACAGGCCCCACAGTGGCGTAATCATCCTGGACGGCTGACGGCAGCACCGGGGCATAAACACCACGGTGCGCCGCCAGAGCCTGCGGAGGGTGCGCCGCCGGCAGCCCGGCAGAAGCCGCGAATCTCATCGGAACATCTTTCGCTGACATCTGCGGAAGGGCACCCAAGCGGACAGAGGCCGCCGCAAGACCCGCTGGCGGGGACAACCGCTGTCTGTGGGAGTCCCCAGCAAGCCGCGGCGGTGAAGAAATCAAGGAGTCCGGCGAAGAATCACCGCGGCGAGAACCCGGAGCGGAAGACGGTCTGGACATCTCAGCGACAATTCTTGAAATTAAGAAGAACACCGGCTCCCCGGAAAGGCTGAAGGAAAAAGGTGCGGAGCAACAAGCTGCGACAAATTCCGACTCGGATCAACAAAAGAAGTCGAAGTCGTGTCCACGCCGCGAAGAAGCTTGAACGGTACGCCAGTAGCGGACAATAATCCCGCGCAGAGCTTGGACGGCAATTTAAAAAAACGTTGAAGGGAGCGGCTTGAAGCCAGAAGCCGCGTCAAAATCTCCGATGCGGGCGCAATGAAAGAACGCCAACACCGTGTTCGTGAGCAGAAGAATCCCGAACGGTACACCAGTAGCGGTCAAGAATCTCGAATTAAAGCGGAAACGGTCAAAAAGAGCGTTAGCGCTGGCGTACGCTGGACGAAAAGAACAGCGGAAGCGAAGTTGGCGGAAAGATCAACGCCGCGTGGCAATCACAAGCAACGCGGCAATTCGGCAACGCACAGGCCGTGTAGAAGTCGTAGACGTTCCTGAGATACCAGTTGTTGTGGGCACACTATAAAGATAGTAGCTTATTGTATTAACTTATTACTTGTTTGCAGTCCTGCAGTGTGGTGCAGGATTACTAAATAAAAAGCCGGCCATATTAGCGATCACTCACCAGAAATAACTATTCCGGCACTTCCATAACAGATTCTGTTTTCATGTGTCATCTGTCATCTGGTAGCTGCATGTCAGTGGCACATCAGTGACACATCCAATGAGATCAAGTCAGATCTTCTATAATTATCTAATATCTCAGGCCAGTTCTTTTTATAATTATCTGATCACTCCTGGTATTTCACCTGATTCATCATTTAACATCAGTTATGTATATGACTCCTGACCTGTCATTCCGATGACTGTCATACAGTTCCTCTGTCATATATTGTAGACTGATCATGTTGCTGTCACACTGTCAGACTGTACTGTCACACTATCATACCATCATACTGTCATACCACGTCATACTATGTCCCCTAGTACACAACAGCTGCGCCATGCGAGGATTTCCCAGGTGTCTGTGGCGTTTTTGATTTTTGCCACGAGTTTCCTTGGATTTCACTTGCGCACTGACGCTGAGGGCTTTCGTTTCTGTCGCAACAGGAGGCGTGTGAATATCTTTAGCCACAAGGCCCTTATCCCCCGAAAATTCTCTTGCCTTCTGTGCTACTCGAAGATTTCTGCGTCGGACTGTTTGGACGTTGGGCCCACTACTACGTGTGGTCCCTGCTGTCGCGCCTGTCATGTTTGTGCGCCCAGTGATTACATTTTCCTTAGGTGCGATTAGGACTCTATCAGCTGTGGCAACTACTGCGTGTGCCTTGGTCTCCACTAGCTTGATGGTCTCGAGCAGATTTTTTGACAAAAGTTGCGAGTCAGAAAGCGATTCCACAGCACTGCAACTAACGCAGTTATCCGAGAGCGTGGTATAGGTTCCTTTTGAGATTCTCAGCAGATGCAAGGCAGACGTCGCGCTGCGTATTACCTGCTGAAGCCGTATCTCTAGACTCGCAAAAAGCGGTTCAGACGGATGAGTTTTCCGACCAGATTTTTTGACCATATTGAACTCTGCTCGTCGCAAGACGCGTATCAAAATACTCACATAAAATACAGTAAACATACCATACGAACAAAAAATAAGCCACGCTGTATCATAACATTACCGAAATAAAGTTAACATAAAGGCGGCTGTATTTTTTTGGGAGAGGTGCGAACGCTAGCTGGCCGTTGGAAAAGTGGCCTCACCTACCTTCACTAATGCCGCATCGAAGTTATATATATACCGGTAATTTTGAAAACACGCGTGACCTATGGGAGCAGCAACGTACGCTCAGAATTACTGCATTTTCGATTTTCGATCCAAGTTCAATTCGTCCAGATTGCGAGATTTTCAGATTGTGCATTTTCAATTTCCGATCCATGTTCAAGTCTAGATTTTGCATTTCGCATTTCGGATTTCAGATTTCAGAATTTACATTTTGCATTTCGCATTTCGGATTTCAGATTTCAGATTTTGCATTATGCATTATGCATTTCAGATTTCACATTAAATGATTTTAGATTTTGCATTTCGCATTTTCGATTTCAGCAGATCGAACATCGCGAATCGATCTGTTCTGACACGTCGGGGAGGGGGCGAAGCTCCCACCCCCGAAGGAGGGCTAGTTAATATAAATCGGAATACATATGCATATGGGGGCAAAGAGCCCCCAAACATGTCGACGAGAAGGGTTTCGATATATGTGTCAAAGTGTCCCTATACGTGTCAGGTACATATATGGACATGTCCCAACATGGGCCCTTTTGCATAACTACATGGTCCGTTAAGCAGCGAAGAGTGTACGCTGATTAACTATAATTCATAAGTCATTGTAACAATTCGTATTTTACTCGATGCGAAGGGTTTTAGACGAAACTGCTTACTGCATGCTTTCGCCCTGCCGGCAGCGGGCCACGCCTACACTCCGTGTATACTCGTGGGCTCCTATCGCCCATAGACACATGCATAATGGTAGGTCTGCTTGTTCTTTATTACACGCGTCGCATGTGCGGGAGCGCAAGCATCAGAGTACGTGCAGACGCTATAGTGCGCGGTGTAGGCCATGATGGCGAGCACTATGCGAATTCAACTTAAAAAACCTACCGACCACAACCTCATAGCATTCCGGAGTCTTTCTCACGGCGGATTTCCTAATTGCAAGTGATGTGGAAGTAAAATACCATAGACCTTATTCAAATATATATATGATGTTTTCTATCTTCAAGTTCCATAGTAAATTCACAAAATAGTCCCAAACTTTTGCTGAACAAACTCAGAAGTGACTGATTATTGATGCATTGTGCATCGGGTCCACGAGACGGTATTGAAATGCACACTCCATTATTCTTGGTATCCCTCCATTGATTTAAAGCATTCTTAGGAGCCGCATCGATACCTCTTTAGGGCAGTTAAAGCACAACTGAAAGGATTGTTTAATCTACACCTCAACTATGAGCACACAGAGTGCACCCTTTCACACAGAGTGCACCTTTTCACACAGAGTGCACCTTTTCACACAGAGTGCACCGGAACAGCGCTACCCTGTACATTAGTCAACTTTGCCAATCTGATGCAGAAGGATATTTTGGATGCTTCTTTCTTGCATATCCATATGTTCAACTGCCTTCGCATTGCGGGCGCGCTCGTCATCATGAGTGCATATGCAGTCAACTCCGTTCATGAAAAGAGCATCCGACTTGGTCACGAAAATTGCAAAAATTCGTTGTGAAATCATCGATGGAATAGCTGGCCATTTACCAGTGCCAAACCTAGTTTGAAGCAACCTTCGCATCATGCCTTTTCAAGAAAGCCTTCAGCTTGCGCCGTCTCCTCCAGCACACGAAACCTTGCGTGTGCATCGGGGACATCCAAGCTTAAGTCGTCCACTTGCTCTCGCATTCGTGCAAAACCTGCTGACTCACGCCGCTTACTCGTGCTCAGAGGTTATACCCGCATCGCAGGGTGCATTAAGCCTAGTACACTGTTATGTACCTCTCTGGAATGCCGGAGTACCCGACGAAGAGAAGCAGGGGTAAATGTGGCAACTCAAATTTAATGGCCTACCTTTAGACATTTGGGTAGCAGAGACTTCCCCGCTCTCTGCAAATGCCCTCAGCAGCGCCAGAACCTTGTCCACGCTCTCCGTCTCCACCGCCATTGTGAGCGAGCACTTGACCAACTCATGGTGAAATAAAGGCATGCTCAAGGTGTGGAGGCATCGCCGCGCTTCTGACATGTCACCCGAAGTGAGATACTCCTGTTCCATCAGGGCCAACCTGACACGTCATTCAGCTTCTCACAAGCCACCCGCAGTGAGATACTCCTGTTCCATCAGGGCCAACCTGACACGTCATTCAGCTTCTCACATGCCAACCGCAGTGAGGCACTCCTGTTCCATCAGGGCCAACCTGACACGTCATTCAGCTTCACACCCGCAGTGAGGCACTCCTGTTCCATCAGGGCCAACCTGACACTATCTTCCAGCTTCACAAGCCACCCGCAGTGAGGAAAATTCTGTTCCAATAGGCCAACCTGACACGCTTTCATTCAGCTTCTCACAAGCCACCTGCAGTGAGATACTCCTGTTCCATCAGGCCAGCAACCTGACACGTCACCAGCCTTCACAAGCCACCCGCAGTGAGGCACTCCTGTTCCATCAGGCCAACCTGACACGTCATTCAGCTTCACAAGCCACCCGCAGTGAGGCACTCCTGTTCCATCAGGGCTTCAACCCTGACACGCCATCTGAGCGCCACAAGCCACCCGCAGTGAGGCACTCCTGTTCCATCAGGGCCAACCTGACACGCCATTCAGCTTCACATGCCAACCGCAGTGAGGCACTCCTGTTCCATCAGGGCCAACCTGACACGTCATTCAGCTTCTCACAAGCCACCCGCAGTGAGGCACTCCTGTTCCATCAAGGGGTTGACAAAACGAATGCCTGTGATGTTCACCTGCCGCCACACGCAGGGTACACCTGTTCCATCGGAGGGCTGACTGAGCACATGACTCAAGCTCTCAGGCGTCACCAGGCACGAGGAACTCCTACTCTACAAAAGGGCCAAGATAGCACCAAAAACCTATTTGCGTTCAGCAGGTTGTAGCAAGTGTATCAAGCATGAGACTTGATGCCCGAAGCGTTGACACCATTGTGGCGCAGTCCAGATGACCACTGAAATCTCCGGCCGTCCGCGCGCCCCTGGCTGGGCCGACAACTGGTCCGATGCTCTGACGTGCCATGGTTTCAGCTACGGCCACCCAATGTAGCAAAATACAGCTGTCGAAATTCCGAAGATATGCTGAGACTATCTGACAATGCGAGGCAACGCATGTGCTGAAAAGCTACCCTCGGTGCTTGTGCTCCTCGTCCTGCTCGCTGCGCTGCATTTACTTCAGCTTCGCAACCTCAGTTCTCGGGAAAGCGGACAGAGAGGGCCGCCCTGGCGGAGAGGCGCACCTTCAGGAGCGTTGCGATGCCGGACTTTGCGTGAGCGACGGTGCCCACCTGGCTTCCGCCTGCACTCCCCGCAGCGCTCCCGCCCGTGCCCATCAGCGACCCTCCAGGAAGCTAGATACCTCCGGAGCACCCCGGGTATCAGGTGCGGCGAGAGCTAGATACCTCCGGAGCACCCCGGGTATCAGGTGCGGCGAGAGCTAGATACCTCCGGAGCACCCCGGGTATCAGGTGCGGCGAGAGCTAGATACCTCCGGAGCACCCCGGGTATCAGGTGCGGCGAGAGCTAGATACCTCCGGAGCACCCCGGGTATCAGGTGCGGCGAGAGCTAGATACCTCCGGAGCACCCCGGGTATCAGGTGCGGCGAGAGCTAGATACCTCCGGAGCACAGGGGGGGTCAGGCATATTGGTAGGTATAAAAGCGAGGTGCAGAGGGAGAACAAGGCGGTCAACAGGCATATACCCCAGGTGCGTAGGATGCGTTCGGCTGCGTGCCTGGCACCAAGCAGGACTTGCGCTGTCATAATTACCTCCTGCAGGCAGTGTCATGCGAGTACCCCACCCACCGTCCTCAGGGATGCTGAGAGAAAGTGCTGAGAGCAAGTACAGATGTGTCCAAGTGTCACAGCCAGCTGTGCTGCCAGGAAGGTACTGGGACCTCTCTCCGCCTGGCATCGCGAGGGGCAGGTGGCCAGCGCCCGCGGAATGAGCGGGGGTTCCCGGCGTGGGGTTGGCGCAGGGAGGCCGTCACCTGTGCTTGCTTCTCCTTGAGCCGCCGGGCCATGTTGCGCAGCTCCGCAGGGGACAGCACGTCGTCCACCACCACGCGCGCGAGGAACTCCGCCACCTCCTGGCCGGCATCCGGAATGTCCAGCGTGAGGTCCTGGAGGCTGCGGCACACCTCCATGAAACCTTCCTCCACGTCCGAGCTGCACGCAACCAGTGGCAAAAGGCACAGCGACCGAGTCAGCCCAGCCGTCACCCCTGACGGAAGCATCTGCGCATCGGCATCGTGCGGGACAAGATGCCACATACGAAGCGCGGGGGAGCAGGCAACCGCGCCCGCAAATGCCCAGCATCTCTTGGGAGAGCACAGTGAGCACGCTAACGATGTCTCGGCCGCGTCTCGACCTCGATGAGCTTTGTCTCACCTCCCGCAACCCTTGATCCTGCCACGAGGCGCACCCTGCGGCCCTGTCTCACCTCCTGCAACCCTCGATCCTGCCACGGGGCGCACCCTGCGGCCCTGTCTCACCTCCTGCAACCCTCGATCCTGCCACGAGGCGCACCCTGCGGCCCTGTCTCACCTCCTGCAACCCTCGATCCTGCCACGAGGCGCACCCTGCGGCCCTGTCTCGCCTCCTGCAACCCTTGATCCTGCCACGAGGCGCACCCTGCGGCCCTGTCTCACCTCCTGCAACCCTCGATCCTGCCACGAGGCGCACCCTGCGGCCCTGTCTCGCCTCCTGCAACTCTTGATCCTGCCACGAGGCGCACCCTCTGGCCTCATACGAGTACCCTCAGGTCAGCCTCATACGAATTTCTTGGTATTCCGGTGCTCACATTATTCCCTGAGGACACAGGCGTACAGTTGAGACAGCACACACCCATGATCGCGAAATACAGGCCGCCTAAACAAGCGTCCGACGGCATGCAACACGTCGCCGCATCATTCACAAGTGTTTGATAGGACTCTGTAGATAGCCACACGAGCCGCACACCTCTGCAGAATGGCCGGATATAACGTGGACAGCAGCTGCGCCGTGATCTCTTTCTCCCGGTTGGTGTGATCGAAGGACATGGTGATGCAGCGCTTCACGAAGTACTTGAGCAGGGCTCGGCGGTCCCCCTCCTCGCGCCGCTCGCTGCTCACCTCCAAAAGCTCCTCTGCACTCCTCCCATCGCCTAGACCCCCCTCACATGCTGCGCTTCGCCTTGTTGGCAGACAAGCCGGATTACAGCTTTCCGACCACAAAACAAAGACTATATAGTGAAAGAACTTTTGGCATAGACCAACCATACAAGTGCGGCGGCGAGGCACAGTGTGGTAAATCGTGCAACATTCAATTGTGCCAAAGTGTGGGCAGTAAAGACAGGGTATATCGTGGCCACGCGCGGCGCAGCTGCAGTGAATTACGGCAACATGATGGCCAGGCACGGCGCAGCTGCAGTGAATTACGGTAACATGATGGCCACGCGCGGCGCAGCTGCAGTGCATTACGGTAACATGATGGCCACGCGCGGCGCAGCTGCAGTGCATTACGGTAATATGATGGCGGTTCACCAAGGCTCGCCCTGGTATAGCGGCACTGCAGCACTGTGGCATTTTGGGGTAGCCTGTGGTGCACAGCTGCAATATATGCGCTTCACCTAGGCTCGCCCTGATAAAGCGGCACTGCACCAAAAAGTTCTGCAGTGCCACAATACTGTACCGTGATACCGCACCCTTGCACCCAAAAAGTTCTGCAGTGCCACAGTGTACCACCCAATACCATGACGCCACACCCCTACACCCGATCGGTCTGCAAAAGCCCTGAAAACCTTTTCGCCACGACCAATATATTGTAGTGCATGAATAAAGTGAACCGTAGCGCGATGAGTGCAAGAACAACAAGCGCGCCCCTGGATGCGGCACAAATGTTGTTGAAGGATGGTGATAAACTGACCGATGCTGGCAGTGGCATCCGTGATGCTTCCGGCGGCAAAGTACTCTCTGAGGATGTCTTCACTTCGTTCCTTGAAGGCTTTCACCTGAAAGCAACGGAAGAATAAAACTGAGCTTTCTGTCGGGAAGGAAAGTGACAAGATTACATATGTCACACATACATCTGAAAACATCGAATTATATCAAATTGATTTCACTGGTAGTATCCCTCCACACGGGGGGGAATTTTCTGATGCAGATTCAGTTTCCTGAAGTTCCTTTTTGCTCTTGCAAACCCGCTCAGCCGGTGACTTAGCAGGTCAAACTCTTGACGGCAGGCTCAATAGAATACAACTTTGCGGGTCTTGACTACTCGCAAGCCTTCCAATATGCGCTGCGGAATCCGTGGCCTGATCTGAGCTTTCAGATATATCACGCTAGCATCAATGAAACAGTATTTCGACACTGTCACAAACGGCATATCACTACAGCTTCAAAGGGCAGTTCTCAGAGGTACCAAACTCCTGCGAGCTTTCGAGCCTCCCGCAGTCAAACCCTCAGGTGGCAGCGCATCACTTTCCACGCGGCAGCTCCATTAGGGGTTATGTTGACCTCTAGCTCATCGGCCCAGTTCGGTCAATTTAGGCTGAGATGGGAAGAAACGTATTTCGTTTGCCAGAATGCGAACGCAGCACGTAGATGGAATATGTCAAATTGCCAAAACAACACAGGCAGAGTTGTGTGCAGCTTCCAGAAGCGTTGCACCGGTTTAAGAGAGATGCCGCAAGTGGCGGTTCTCGAGAAGCCGCCATCTGGCTCAAGGGTTTGGAGGGCACCTCTTCCTCCGTGTGTTCAAGTCTCTCCGTCACCACGGGCTGAGGGATGTCCATTTCGGAAGCTTCAAGCAGCCCTTCAGAACGTGCCTCGTTCTCTAAAGCCTGACCAGGGCAGACAAAACCTCGCGCTTTTGGGCTTTTGAAACGTGAAGCGAGAGGAATTCAGAAGCCCAAGGACCGGAACAAAGGGAATCGAACAAGCTGTCAGTCATGTAAACCCTTCGGAGACCAAAACGGGAATCAAAGCAATCAATTCGTGCGCCTCCCGTCGTTGAAACCACGATGAAATCATAAAGCTTTGTTGTTGGTTTGTCGCTCATTAAAGCACGGCGCCCGACTGACTCCACCCGTGCCTCGCGCCGTCACATCAGAGCGCAAGCACGGCGCACCACCGACTCCACTTACATTAGGGCTTTCACTTAGGCCTCACTTGTGGAAAATGATAGAATCCGCCGCAAAATGAAAATTCTTGCATGTTTCTGAACGGCTGAAGTTCCTAGCATTCCGAAGGCTATCGTATTCCCGTCAAAAGTAGGAGAGACGAGAAGAGCAGCGTCCGCCCGACAATTTTCTTCGGCCATTAGGTGCAACGTTGAGCTCTGCCAGAGATTTCAGCAGCATTACCTCAAGGCGTGTTGCTGCACTACTGTCCAGATTTCCGCAGGTTAAGGCTTCTTGAGCTCGTAGAAACCCCTTGGCCACCTGAGAATTTACCCACACAATTATATATTCTGCTCACCAAGGTGCAGTATCGCCTCTTAGCAAAGCCAGACGGAGCTCGCGTTCACGTCAAAGAACGCGATTACAGTGAAAGGATCAGAATCGGCACTGCGACGCGAAAGTGAAGTACCTGGCTGCTGCTCAACTCTCTGCTGTGCGTAAGAGACCTGAGTAGATCCATAAGCCGAAGAGTAGCTTCCGTGTTTGATAACGCTGCGACAAGTAGCCGCTTCACGAATTCATGATGGAAGAACGGCATGCCCAGTGTTTGGAGTCCGAAACGCAATGCATCCTCGTTCCCATCTGTTACAGCAAGAGCTTCAATCAGCTAGAGCTTAACAGGATCAGCTGATGATACCACTGTGGCACCATTCGTGACTCAAAAAATAATTTGGAGGAAGCACGAACGATTAATGACCCCTAACGCATCCTGCATTTGAAGGCGATGCTTTGTGCATGTAAGGGTTCGGACTTCTAGCGTGAGCTGAGAGTAAAGGCTGACAGCCAAATTCGCTTATAGGGTTTGCCCAGTTAAGGAACGTTGGTCTCCAGTTGAACAGGATTTAGGATTGTCTGTATTTGCAGATTTCAAGCACAAGTCCGGAAGTTGCTGTGCTCTATCTATCCTGGGAGTCTGCTGCAGGAACGCATACCCGAAACGAAATCTTTGACAAGATCTTCAAGGATCCTCTTAGCATCCTCCACACTTTGCGTTTCCGCACGCCCCCATATGGCCGCAATCCAATCGTCCACGTCTTCTCTTTCCAAGTGAACAATCGCATCACGTACGACTTGCTTCGCAAGCGGATCTGCTAGACTGCCCGCGCATACCTGCCAACATTGCTTTACTCACTTAGAAACCACAAATTTGCAATTCCAAGGAACCTACGGGCGATGTAAGATTATGTTGTGGAAAATAAAGTTCCGCAAACCTATGGGAACGCTGGTCAAGAAAGATGCTAAAGCAGAAGAATGCATTTTTTGTGCAAATGAACCAAATTCACCGGTCCCGAAATCAAGACTTGAACAATTGGAGCAGACAAGTGGAGGGGAAAAACGAAATTTCGTTCTGGGCTTTGTCTGAGGAACATTTATTCTCCAAAGATTACCTTCATAAACGCGTGAGGGAGAATATCGTCAACAGACGCCCTCACAAGAAAGAGAGTCAGTAACTCCGGTGCCCGAGGAACGTCGAGGGCGAGATCGACGATAGACTCCAATAGTTGAACGAAACCTTTAGATATTTGACCCGGCTGAAGAGTTTCTTCGCTAAGCAAACAAAGAAGTTGAGCGGCTAACTCCTTCTCCCTATCTTGTCGATCCAAGGCGGTTTTCACAATAGATTTCACGAAGTAGTATGTGTAAAGCGGCTTCGCCAACTCGTCCAATCGCGTTGCAACCTCAGCAGCATCCTCAGATACAAAGTATTCTGTGATGATCGAAGCAACTTTCGTCTTATAGTCGCCCTCTGCTGTCACGTCCAGACCAGTTGGACGCGCCATTTTGTGTGATGGTGTGTGGTCGGAAGCGGAAGCTAAACTGCAAAACAGTTACGGTGTATGCGGCAACCTAAGAAATATTATAGTTTGTACAGCGATAAGGATGAAATTCGTACGTGACTCGATTGTATTGCGCTTAACAGCAGTCTGGAGTGTCTGGACCTGTGTTGTTGTGTGGTGAACACGAATGAAACCTAGCGTATCGGTATGATGAGTTTGTTGCGTTTTGATCTTTACAGTATAGTATCGTTTATGAAATGGAACCAAACGTACGTGTTTTCACCTCGTGTTGGATATGGGTCATCTGAGTCATCATCTCCGTTCGCCTTTATAGTTAATTTGCCATGTATCTTATATGAGAAGCGCGAACGGACGGATGAATAGCAAAGCTCAAATTGCAACGAGTGGAATCTTGAATGAAATGTTGATCCAACGTTCCTCAAATAAAAACGCGATGGCGACTTGGAGAGAGGGCGTGATGGCGAGGTGGCGAGGTGGCGAGGTGGCGACCAGTAGCGCCACCGGATGAACAACCTATACACGCGATGGCGAGGTGGCGACCAGCAGCGCCACCGGATGAACAACCTATATATACTCAACCAAGGATGGAATTAAAATTTTCAAGACCCCGCGCGCGGGCGCGGCGCCTGAGTCAACGCGGCCCGCACGCGCAACGCGGGGCGCATGACCGCACCTTCACCTCGTTCTATCTTCCATCGCTTGTTGGAAGTGGTGTTCGTGTTGGGGATAGTGGAGGGGTCCCAATCATATAGTTCGAGCACAGCCCCCCCAAGACCGTACCCCCCCCCTACTAGGAAATACTAGTCGCCTAATACTACGGCCGACGGGCCTTGCCTTACTCATCGACGTCATAAAATTTTTATTACGTTGAAGGTCTTAACTGCCTGAAACTCTCGACTTATTGATCCCAGTTGTCCGCAAGTGGTCAAAACACGATCAATAAAACACCGGAATATCCCATCGTCTCAGCTAGTGGTCGAAACACAAAAGTAGAAGCCCTGCCTGTCTGCTTAGTAGAACACGCGGAATAAAATCTCGGAACACAGCTTAGGGAGCGCTCTTTTGGGAGTCTATGTGCGAGGTTGACGACAGCCAGTTGACACAAATATGCATCTTCAGAAATAGATTGTTGTTTGAAACATACCGCATCATAATGCGTACGCGCTTATTCCTTTCGACATTGCCAGGCAGACATTGTCAACTCGATAACGGCCGATCGCATGGATTCCTCGAAGCCGATATTGATTTCTCACAATGGCAGGATTGATAGGGGCGCCCATTACAGCAGCTCGAATATTTCTAGATAGTAGCAATGGGACATGATTCGTATATCATAGAATATGGTTGGATAACCGTCCTGAGAATATCGGTGCAAGCCCCCAATAATTCTAGAATATTCTTGGTTGTGACACCTTGTAATAGAGCATTTCTACTTGTAAATCTGAGCATTACGTATTGTGGGGTATTCAACTTCATACATCTGTGCGCATTTCAATAAGTAAACCCACCATTCCATGCGTGGGCCCTCGCGAGGGGGGCTACAACCTCCGGTCTGGATATATCATATGATATATATACGTATTTCAGGTTCTCCATCACTAGCGACATACGAATTCGTCGTTGCGACGATGCCAACGTCATTATTTTGAGATTTAAACATTTAATGCCATTAAATTTTGTAATTACCGTCTCTAAATTCGCCTGCCAGGTCAAAGCATCGCAGCACGAACATCGGTGCATATTTTCGTAGCACGCCGCATATGATTGGTTGAAATTTCAGACCCCGGTGCGATGAGAGTGCGATGGACTGTGAGATGCACGTCTGACCTGAGGTCTCAATGTCGAAAGGGTCGCGATAAACAGCCGGTGACCATGACCGACTCGGTCATGGCCACCAAGTACGTTGAACCGTTCACTGAAGCACCGTAGTTATGCTGTGTGCCTGGTCAGAACTCGGCATCATCTATCTATGCTATCGGGGATTCCCTCCACCTACTGGCCCACTCTGGCACTATATGTTAGCTATGTGAACACCGGGATGGCCGCATATTCGATCCCTTATCCCGATATTTCTTCGGTTTTGCCTCCCTCGGCTACCAAATAAAATCCGACGACAACGACACGTCGGACGACGAGCGGGGTATTTTCAAGGGAGGCAATCTGTGATGATATGTTAGCATTGGCGCAATATATATATATTAAATACATTCCAAAATTCCATATTTGAAATTCGTTATAGTAGAATATTCTATTATTAGAGAGTGCCGTCACCTGAGGTGAAAATCGGGCGACATCCGACACGTGTAGATATGAAAGTCTACAGCCCAATCAGTGGTGCCGAGATCCTACGTGGCGCCGTCGATTGCCGCTCGCTTCTCTTAGAGCGCCGGCCGGTTTTTCAAGCCGTACACTGTTAAGTCCAGCCAAGTATGGTGTTATTCGCCGGCCACTTATCAAAATCGCCGGCCGCTTGAAAAATCCTCGGCACCACAGCGGCCCATATCGATATGCGAGGAAACTGACCCGAAAACACCCGAAAATGTGGCTATTTTAACACTATTGTACCCCCCGTACTCTCATATGCAAAAGAGAAACGATTTCATCGCATGCCCTTTCCTGACCAGGAATGGCAAAGTTTAGTCCGTGCCTCACGATATTTTCAAGAAGTGGCGTCTAGGCACGAGGAAGGTGTGTCAGGCGATGTGCCGGTTTACATCACGAACACCTCTTGTGTGCCTTGATGAATATGGAAACCATTGCAAAAGAAGGTGCAAGAATCCACATAACACTAGTACCTGATTGGATGAACCTCAGATATTCTCTCTCTAAAGAACATGCGAGACCTCGCTGTGACTAGTTGTGGCCTAGCAATATCATCGCAAAGCACAAAGACTAAGCAAGACCATATGCATCAGCACAAGGATCATCAGCACGAGGATCAACGCTAAGAGCGTCACGCATATTCAAACAGATGCACGAATGAGCTCCCTTTTACCTATTAAAATAAAGTTCGAAACATTTGCTACTGGTGTATAACTTCCATCTTTAACCCGCAGACGTGGTGCCCAGAACCAGAGAGATTCGGGCGTGTCACCGAAGAAAAAATAAGCTGTTCTGTACCGTTGGCCTCGAGCTGTCGCTCAACCCCTGGAACCTTCGTTTTACAAACCAGAACGCACAGACGCCTACATGGGCCACTTGCACATCCGCTCTTCCCGCCACAGTCCGAAACTGACCGCAAGCGCTGGATTCTACCCAATCCGCACTGGGGGGTCTGCTTTCACATACGTTGCTTGCCAGTGTCTTTTGTCGGACCCAATCGTCTGCGGCAAGGTCGTCACCCGCCCGCAACACACAGGCACTTCTCAAGCGGGCCATGGGCGGGACTGTCCGCACGGCACAGCGCAGGCTGGGAGGAAGGAGGGAGAAGGATGTCGGTGTTGAAGTGGGCCAACTTGGACCAACCAGTGCACTGCAAAACTCGGGACCTCACTCGAGCGCACAACGAGCAACAAACCCTTTCAAGTTCGGAGGCCTGTACTACAGTTCTGGAGCATAATTTGGCAAACAAATAACCCAGCTCGCATAGTTTGGGAAACAAATAACCCAGCTCGAACCAAAGGCAAACCGCAAGCACGTAGCAGACAAGTCGCTCGTCGTTCACGTCGAAGATAGTGGCAGCTCACCCGAACAGGTTGACATAGCAATCAAAACTGAGAGCAGGCAGAACCTATTTTAAAGGGCAAGATCACTGCGTGAGTTCCTCACCTTACTATGGGGGATGTTGTATGAACTTTGGAGTGAGTCCGCAGATAAATCTTTGTGGAGTTCTTCAGCCCCGTGCACTCCCGACAACAGTTTTGTCACGCTGAGGGCACCGGGTTGTGGCCCAGGCACTGGTGGCTTGTAGTTTGGATCATCCAGCTGTAAAACACGAGAGGCATCATCAGGCAACGTTTTATTTTTTTGGTACGCGCCATCGACGTCACACCTTTCTAATTTCCGACTATGAAAGTAAGCGGGGCAGACGAATCATAGTAAGTGTGAATAGCGGGAGTGAGTGGTCTTCAGAGATAGGAGCGTACGATGCTTGCAATCGTTTCTGCTCTCGTCGACATGGGCGCGTTAGCTGCGTACGAAGGTTCAGCTTTCTATTGAGCTTGGTGTTCCGTTAGACCTGCGACGTGTAAACCAACCTGAAACAAACCGAAGTAACGCCATGTCGCCCCCAGCAACAAAGGGCGATCCGTTGCAAGCACTGGGGAAAGAGCTGGGGAAAGAGTACGTCGGCTGCAGGTGACGGGTGCGCAAAGCAGCAGGTGCGTGCGACAAGAAACTAGAGCTCTAGGCAGAGTTGGGCATACCAATAAGTTATATATAAGGTCGGGCTGTATAGTACCTGCGAATATAGCCAAGTTCAGGCGAGGGTGTCCAGATGGTCCGCTTATCGTTATGCAGCACGAGCAAAATGTATATTAAATAAAGGGGGTAGGCATATTTACATGCGGTTGGGAGAAATATTTGCCATTTCTATTTCTACATTTCTATCCTTCATCCGTAGGATCCTTGATCCTATAAAAAGATGAAAGCGTCGCCTGCACGGCGACGCGACACGACGCGACGCGACGCGACGCACCACGCTAGCACCGATGCGACGGGTCATGGCTGGTCACACGCTCACACCAGAAAACGCCCTCAGCGGACTCTTTTCCCCACTCTGAGTTTGTAGACTAAAATAGACCTTGGATAATACAGGGTTTGTAACATTTTGTAACAATCGAATAAATGAACATGCGATTTTGCGATATCGGATATGCGATAACATCTATCCGGATGTCTATGTCTCCTCGTCCTGACGGTAGAGAAACTTTGCAGAAACAAGTTGGGGGACACGAAACAGCCAACACGAAACAGTTCAACACGAACAGCACCGACGCGAGGGTAAAAGCTAAAGTAACTAACGGGCCATTCGATTGGCGCAAAAACAAAAGAAATGTCTACAATCTTGAGGTGAACGAGATCTTGAGTTCTTCACCCACTAAATTTCAAGGTTTATGACGAGTAGGCACAACTTTCACCGACGACCCGAAGGCCCGAAGGCAAAAATTACAAAGGACGGCCACTTTTGAATTTACTGCTTTGAGCTGGCGAAGCTTTCTGTCTCTGAATAACGGAGGACTGCTTTGGGTTCATAAATGAAGGAACTAATTTTCTGAGGAGAGCTCCACGCGATCACACCATCAGTATGTCCAACATCTTTATGCCACAGTCTGACATTGCTCGGCGTCCTTCATCCCCATCGCCGCCGAGCTCGCAAAAGAACGGCTGCTCAGTGCCTCGTCGAGCCACTCTTCTTCCCTTACCACTTTGTATCATTGGCGCCTTCCTGTTTCTCGTCGACGTTGTTGCCACAAGTGAGCCCACGGTCACGGTTGACGACTTCAGCTCGGCCGGGTGCGGGAACGAGACGACTTGTGCCGAATGTATCGCAAGTTGCAATATCCCTGCATACCTTGAGCGCGTGATTACGGCGACGCCCTCTTTCAAAGTCGCCGACAATGACGAAGATGGGATGCTTTCTCAGCAAGAATACTCCAATGCGCTTGCAAACATCCAGGTTGAAAGCTACTCGCTCGGCCTTCTTGAATCTGCTCCCACATTGCTGCATATCCGCTGAGCTCGATATCAGACACTGCTGCAGCGGTATCTCAGCTTGGGCCTCATTTGCGGTGCCTCCCAAAGTGTGCGCGGCTGCTTGCGAGGGCTGCAGTTTGTTGTGAAAAATATGCGACTTAAGTACAACCGCAGGCAAGGTCACAAATGTAAGCGCCCGGGAATACGTGCATGGTGCAAACATCATACTTTGACGGAGCGCGCCGTTCTGACGCATAGTGGCATAGCGACGGATGTGTGTCCCGTGCTTTCCCAGCCTGGCGTCAGCTGAACCTTGGAGAAGGATGCGCGTGCGGTGAAGGAGTAGGCGAGGCATCAAGTGTGCCCTACACGTGTCCCTTCCGGCGTTCGGGAGCTCTATGGTAGCCACCTAACTTGAGCGCTTGCATCACAGGTGCTTCTGCGCGTGATCTTCACTGGCGAAGCGGACTCCTCGCACGCTGGACCTCTTCTCCTCCGCGGGACCTCAAAGCGCCGTGTTTTGGCAAACGGTCCGGTCCTCACTTGTCGACGTGTACATCGGATATGTCTGTGATTGTTCCTGTATGGCCACAGGTGTATAACAAGCGAAAGGGCTCTGGCATCATGGCGGGTGCTAACACTGCAGGGCACACTCCTCGGAGAATGCCGAGGGCGCCCCGCAAAATCTCTTTGCCACGGTGTTTCGCCTGAGACACACCGTTTCGCCTGAGACACACCCGGGAAGAGCACGTACGCAGGCTGGGGCTTAAGGTGGGGTATGCTGTAGATTCTTTTCGTCTAGGAGGGGTGCAAGAATCTGCGGTGCTGCCGCATTCTTTGCCAGCCACGTGTGCATGGTGTCCATTTATGCAAGCTGTTGTGTCGACGATGCTGCGGGCTTTCCGGACTCGTCTTTCTGATACGCCTCTGTGGTTACAGAAGGTAACGAGACTGCCACGTCGACTCCGACTGCCACATCGTCGCCTACCGCTACGCCACCTCCTTCTCTCTCGTCAGGTGAAGCTCAACCCTTGGCGTGCTGTGCGGCGCGGTGGGAGGAGCGCTGCAGCGAGGTGGCGACGCGACGGCGCAGAAGTCACCCCCTGGTGTAGAACTCGATAGTGCGGCCCAAGAGGGCTGCGGCTAGCGGGGAAGCGGGAGGGGGGGCAAGTGCAAAGCCCCATATGCCGCCAAGGTGCGTGAAACAGCAGTCGGAGAGTCGTCATAGCAGGAGGCAGGAGGGCGTCGGCCGAGATGCGTAACGCAGGTATCGGCTGGAGTAGGGTGCTACTTTCTTTCCTATTAGACGCGGTGTGGGCGCCTCTGGTGATGGTGTTGGGCGCTGTGAGTGGATGGCCAGGTTCTCTTCTCTACACTGCGTATACCACCGGGTTCAACAACTACGGGCAACTTGGTGACGGCACTGAGACTGATCGAGCCACGCCGGGACAGGTGATGAGCGGGTACACAGTGAATGGAATATCGGCGGGAGATCTGCACACGATGTTCCTCACGGTGGATGGGCAGGTCTTTGGCACCGGCCGTAATAACGGCGGGCAGCTCGGGGACGGCACCTTAAATGGCAAAACAACACCAGTGCAAGTGATGAGTGGACACAATGTGACACAGGTGATCGCAGGATACTCTCACACCGTTTTTCTCACGGCTGAGGGGAAGACCTATGCCACTGGCCAAAACGACTACGGGCAGCTGGGAGATAACACCACAGCTGACAAGTCGTCACCGGTGCACGTGATGAGCAATTTGACAGTGGTTCTGGCGGCCCTGGGAGAGCTCCACACGGTATTTCTCACCTCGGATGGGCAGGCATTCACAACTGGAGGAAACGGTTACGGGCAGCTTGGTGACAACAGCACAACTCACAGACAGGCCCCGGTACACGTGATGCGCTTGTATACGGTGACAGGTGCAACTGCCGGCCTGCATCACACGGTGTTTCTCACGGCTGAGGGGGAGGTATATTCCACCGGCGGAAACGAATATGGGCAGTTGGGAGATGGCACGGATACGGCCAAATCATCGCCGGTGCGCGTGATGGGGGAGTTCACGTTGAGGGACGTGGCCGCAGGAGCTGTGCACACGGTGTTCCTCACCTCTGAGGGTGAGGCACATGCCACTGGTCATAATTATTTTGGGCAGCTAGGAGATGGATCCTCGGAGGATAAAAGTGCCCCAGTGCAGGTGATGAGCGGATATCACGTGGTGGGCATGGCTGCGGGGAAGTACCATACAATCTTCCTGACCTCCAATGAGCTGTACGCCACCGGCTATAACGCGTACGGCCAGCTTGGAGACAACACCACGACTAATACATATACGCCGGTACTAGTGCACGCTGCTGCCACTGACAATGACAGTGAAGACATGTGGATCTACATCACCGCCGGTGGATATCACACAGGGTATCTGATATCCGCACCCAAAACGGCATCTCCAACTCTGACGCACACTCCAACCATCACAACAGCTCCGACCGAAACGCCCGCTCCGACCATCACGTCAGTTCCAACCGAAACGCCCGCTCCGACCACCACGCCAGTTCCGACCGTCACGGCGACTCCGACTGTCACATTGACTCCGACTGTCACATCGGTTCCGACTGTCACGTCGGCTCCGTCATCAGGTGCGACGCGCCCGTCGGTCGATTGGGACCATCGCCTTTCTGCGAGGCGCGCCAGAGATCCTCACCATTGCAATGCCACACCATGCAACTCAAGGGACGCCCCTCACAGAGGGAGAGGTGGGGTCGGGTGAGGGGCGGAGATGGGGGAGGGGTGGGGGGACATACGATGTATTGCCCCAGCCTACGGAGATGGGACAGTGGCCGTCTCGACAGTTCTGGAGCTTGCAGAAGGTGTGTTTGCCTTCATAAACCCACCTCGGCTATTTTTAGAATTCAAAGGAATATTTTGGCTAGCGTAGAGGGAAGGGGCAAGGGGCAAGGGTTGGAGGTTGGCTGCACCCTTTGGAAGGTTGCTGCCGTCCTAGCGCACGGTTTGACTACTATCCGGGGAGGATGAGGTGACTGAATACAGGCCTGGCAGAAACGCCCGCAGTGCCTAGATCGCATAATAGTGTTTCTCAGAAAGACGAGGGCAGATTAGGGGCTCCCCTTGATGGTCATGCGTGATGTTAGCTTTTGGGCGACCGTGACGCGAATGATGGTCATGCGTGATGTTAGCTTTTGGGCGACCGTGACGCGAATGATGGTCATGCGTGATGTTAGCTTTTGGGCGACCGTGACGCGGTGATGGTCATGCGTGATGTTAGCTTTGGGCGGCCGTGGCGGCCGGAGAGTGGTCATGCGTGATGTTAGCTTTTGAAGCGACATCAGCCAGTGATGGTCATGCGTGATGTTAGCTTTTGGGTGTGTGCTGGAATGATGGTCATGCGTGATGTTAGCTTTTGGGCGACCGTGACGCGAATGATGGTCATGCGTGATGTTAGCTTTTGGGCGACCGTGACGCGAACGATGGGCGTTGCGGAGCGTCCTGCAGCGGAACAGTGAGAGCTCTTTGTGAGGGTGGTTCGATGACGCAGCTCTGGATAACTCGACGGCCACAACTATCCTGATATTAGCAGACATCAGGTATCATTGGCGGTCAAAACTATCCTGATGTCACCAAGCAGTAGGTAGAGTGAAAGGTGCAAATTTTGCACCGCAGCCAGCGCGTGTATTGCTTCGCCGGCATCAAGCTGCTGCATGAGGCTTCCCATAAAAAAGAGGGGCACGGGCATGATGGAGCCGGTGCCGCCACGCTTCAAACCACGCCGGCTTCCTTTGAGCCACACGAAGCGAGTGGTGCGGGGGGAGTCGAGTGGTGCGGGCGGTCGGGTGGTGCGGGGTCGGAGGCCGCTATGCTTGGTCGCCGGTGTATGCTTGCGTTTGGCGCAAGGGGGGCGGCGCCGTCATGCGCAGTCGCTTACGAACTGTCTGCTGCGGGAGTGTGCCTGCGCAACCGCCTCGAAGATTCGGCATGGTGGGATGCCGACTGTAGATCTGACCTTGGTGCTCCGCTGTCATTCTCCCCTCAAACAGATTGGAGTACACGCTTCCATGTATCCGCCACCGTGAACTTCTGATTCGAGGCAGCTGCGACGACGCGCAGCGTGGCACGTGCGAGCTGAGGGGCGTCGATGGAACCACGGTGCTCTGTATCAACGAGTCCAGCATCGTCGCGATCGAAAATCTTCGAATCTTGTTCGGGGCGGAAGATTCAGACTCACCTTCCGATTCGCAAGCCAGCTCCAATCGCCGCCTGCTCAGTCTGGGCACACAATATCAGCGAGCCATAGAAGTGGACGGCTCCGATCTCTCCGTGCAGGACTTCACCTTGAGTGACGCGGTGAGTGCGCATGGCCACGGCCACATCCCATCATAAACCGCGGCACGCGCTCCCCACGATGCCAGCAGAACGCTTTTCCCGATTGCGCAGAGCCCGCTGTGTTGCACAGCACTTTGCACCAATCACAGCTATCCAGTGTCACCATTTGCAGGTGTCATAACCAACTTGTTGCGCGCATTCTTGGTTGGAGTCTCTTTCACTGTGCGGTCTCTCCACTGTTCCAAGGAGCCGGACAAAGGATCCCCCGAAGGCAATCACCGCCTCGCCGATGACCTCCGGACAGTATATCATTTGCGGCAGGTGGTGGGCAATCATTGGTGCTCAGGAGGGCTGAACACTAGATCTGCTTGAGGTGCGGGAGGGGTGGGCAAGGCATGCAGGTGGGCGGCGGCGTTTCTATCAGAGGCAACGGTACCCTGCGAGTTGATAACAGCACATTCCGCGAGAACAAGGCAATGGAAGCCGCGACCAATGTGAGGGGCCGTCTCCACTCCTGGCAGGAGGACCAGGGCCGCACGGGCAACGTGGCGCTGAGCAGCGCCGGCAGAGCCGCATGGTCGAAACTCTCGCAACTGTTAGGGGACCAGGGCCGCACGGGCGACGTGGCGCTGAGCAACGCCGGCGGAGCCGCATGGTCGAAACTCTTGCGACTGTTAGGGGACCAGGGCCGCACGGGCGACGTGGCGCTGAGCAGCGCCGGCAGAGCCGCATGGTCGAAACTCTTGCGACTGTTAGGGGACCAGGGCCGCACGGGCGACGTGGCGCTGAGCAGTGCCGAGGCGGGCACGCGTGGGTCCCACAAACTCTCGCGACTGTTAGGGGACCAGGGCCGCACGGGCGACGTGGCGCTGAGCAGCGCCGGCGGAGCCGCATGGTCGAAACTCTTGCGACTGTTAGGGGACCAAGCACCGTAGAAGCATGTAGTGCATGGGGATGGGAATGCACGGGGCCCGAGGGGAGGCGCCCTCTGTGTGAACAGGTCGGCTGTTGGAAGGGTGCGTGAAGGGAGTGGGGCGCATGTTCGCAG
>LGRX02005030.1:0-13884 GCA_001247695.2 Cymbomonas tetramitiformis
TCTAGAACTTGGGGGGGGCGATGACAGTGACCGCCCAACTTTTCGCAGACTTGGGCGGGGCGATGATAGTGACCGCCCAAGTTTTCGAAGACTTGGGCGGGGAGTTTCGCAGGGTTAAACAGAGCCCGTTGTGCAGCATACAAAACTTTTCGCAATGTCATCTTTTCTACCGTCAATTGTAATAGGTCTTTTGGAGGAGGTGTTTCATGATGATGTTAAACTTCTGGAAGATATCCAGCAGATTAAGAATGACGGCACGCAGTTGAAGACGGATTCGGCGGTGATAGCGCGGTGCTTCGGGAAGGAGAAGGCGGGTGTTGATAAGGCTGCGCTAGAAGATTTGGGCCTTGCCATCGGGACAAAACAAGAGCTCGCTGAGGTTGAATCCCTTAAGTTAGTAGACGAAGAAGGGTTTGGGTGTCTTCGGAAAGGTTGCCTGTTCAGCTTGCACTCGGAAGAGGCGTCGCGTCGGAAGGTGGACATAGACATAATGCGACGGTTCGATCGCTTAAAAAAAGTTTGCGCACCTTGGACCGGAGACAGCGAGGACCCAAAGGCGAAAACGGACTGGGAACGATTTGCCCACCAGACCTGCGTGGATCTTCTGATGGAGGATATGAGGGATAGGGCAGCCGTGTCTGTCTCCTCTCAACCATCATCCCCAGGTACTGTTCGAAAACCTATTTTTCACTTTGGCGCGTCCTCCGTGTTCTTGATGGAACATCGCGTGTCCTCAGGTACGGTGCCGGGAGATGCGTTCGTCCGCACGCACCTCTGCAGCATCCTGAAAGAACCATCTGAAGCACCTCGCTTGCTTCGGGGGAACGATACGGACCGTGGGGAACTCGTTGCTTTCAATCTCGCCGCCGAGATTACGGAGGCCCCAAACTATGTTTTGTGTGTTGTTGCTCACACAATAGAGGAAAACAAGAAGGTCATGGTCCGATATTTAGATTCTACGGGGTCAGGACACAGTCTTCTGGAGGTTGCTTTAGACGTGCAGAGCGACGTACACTACATCGTGCAGCCAGAAGGTCGCGAGGCTTTCAATCTGGGGCAGCGGATGTTGAGCCTGCTTCAGGATGCCCACAGTCGAAAGTTGGATGAGTCTGAACGGCAGGAACTTGACAGGTATTTCGACGAAATGACTTACGAGGACGCGACGTTTGCGGTATATATGGGGCAACAGTTGCCTGCCGGGTCGGCCTTCAGAGAAGTGGCGCTCATGACGAACGAGGAGATCGACACTGTGCACGATGGGTTACCGTATGGCTCGGGGAAACCAGAAACACCAGCTGCACCAACATTTATCCAATCAGCAACAGGGCATAATTGGGATCCGCACGGTAGGAGCCTTTATCGGATAAAGCTGCTGCAGAAGAAGTACGAGCTTCTGCAGGACGGCGGTGACAACAGCGGACAGGGCAGCGCACATGCAAGCGAAACTACAGCCGTTGACGATCTCCGAACAGTCGCTGAATTGGGATCCCAGCGTCGCGACAGCCTTGAACCCACTGAAGTGTCGAAATTGGCTAAGACAGCGTCTCAAGCCTTGGACCAGGGGGACTTGGGGGAGACGGCGGTGTCCTCTGGCGAAGGCAGTGGTCCTACGTTGTTGAATCAGGTACCAGATGTCGTGGACCTCCCGGGCTTCATGTTGACCGGGTTGGACGAGGAGACCGATCAAGGGTGGGATCCCGTAGCGCTGGCACAAATGGTACTTCAAGACAACCCCCTTGCCAGCGAAGAACACGAGACGAGGGGTGCGGTGCCTGACCAGCGCATGCAGGTGATTGAAAATTGGACGTTGCAGGCGGCATACACCTACGCTGACCTGGTCCTGATGTTGCAGAACAGTGGCTGTGAAATCAGCGAGCCATTTGATTTTAACCAGAGTCATACCCCGGAGATGATAGAAGTGCTTAAAGGTTCTGCAGCCTGCACGGACGCCACCGACCCTTCGACCTGGGAGCCCAAAAGCGATAAGGAGCCGGAGCCGCAACGATGGGGGTTTCTTCTGTCCTTCAAGCTGAAGAACAAAAGGCTGCAACCCGAGTTGGCGTTCGTTTCGACGGTGAAGACCATGTTGTACGAGATGCCAAAGGACTGTCCTTACGCGGACGCCATCCTTATATTGCATCCCCGACACGAATGCGAAGTTTTGGGTACTGTTCAAGAGGCAATATTTTTTTGTATCGAAAAGTTCCAGGAGGTGGAGGGTATTACGAGGATTGCACTGCCAGCAGGCCATGGTCCTATAGATAAGCTGAAAACCACGATAGCAGCCGACACGAAGACCAGCCCGAAATATCTCGACGCGCGTCTTTCCGAGGAAATGGGGAACAGCGGGGTGATTGTCAGTTATCAGAAGTTTGTTCCTGATCAGCAGGTAAACAAGATACTGAACAAGAGCGGCATACTGGAGGGAAAGTCGATCATCCCAGCCTTCAAGGCTTCTATCAAGTGCGAGCGGTACCTGGAGTTCCGGTTTGAAGTGGTGCAAGGGATGAGGGTGTCCACCACCATGCACAAGGAGTTTGAAGGTGTACACAGGTTCGTTTGCCTGACCATGAACCTGTCACTGACCCAACTTCATTTGTAACACATTCGTTTGTAGTACATAGTCAAGATATATGAATAAGGAGGTTGTTGGTGCCCACGCACAGGTTCGTTTGCCTGACATGGGTTGGCCAGTGGCACGCCACTTACATGGCGATAAACGGCAATCACCCCAAGCCGGGCGACGTTACTTGCACGATGTTCCAGGCTCCCGCTGTGTATGAGCGGAAGCTGGAGATGAAGCGAAAGGAGAAGTATGCCGGCGACTACCCGCACGTGCGAATAACAAAGAAGAGTGGCGCGAAGGCTTCTCTGACAGGCGTCGTCACGCGCCTGGTGGAAGACAGGAAAGAGGGGCAGATAACTCCTTCTGAAATTCAGAAGGAGAACGAGCACTACAGGTTGTTCAATAAGGTCCTGGGGATGTTCTGGAAGAAGATCGAGGAAGCAGAGAAGCTGGGCAAAGAGGCTGGTGGGAAGTTTGAGGCTAGGAAGTGGTGCTTGGCGGGCAGCGTTTTCAATAAAAACGCCCCCGCGCGAGTAGTGGGGAAGATCATCTTAGGCAACAAGGGCCAAACCGCCGTGTATGAGGATTTCCCGACTGGAAGCTCGCGGAAGGCGCCTTCCACCCTGAAGACCACGACCCCTATCCCAGGCGGGAAGGGCAAAGCCCCGGTAGTGCGTGTACCTATGGATCTTGCCGAAGAGGATGACAGCAGCGACGAAGACATGGGCGACGTCGGACGGCGAGGGGGGAAGAAGCAGCCTCCGCCGGAAGCAGTTGCCATGCATGTGGCTAAGCAGGTGAGTACGGAGTTTTGCTTGAGTTACAATCGTCTGTTTTTTTTGTTACAGCTTGGTACGTACTGACCGATGTTTTGTTACGCATGGACGGACCTCCGCAGAACGTGAAAGAGGGGGAGTTGAGGAGTGCCTTGCTCGCGGTGTCGGTGAACGACGAGACGCGGAGGCTGCAGAGCGTCGGTGACAAGCGGAAACGTGAAGAAAGCGAGCGGGACCTTAATGAGTTGAAGAAGGCCAAGGAAGCAGTGGAGGCCGAGAAGAAGAAGGCGGATGAGACACTGGCGAGCCTTCGAGAAGAGATGCAGAAGAAGGTGGAGGATGAACGTCTGCGCGGGGGAAAACAGCTGGCTTCGGCCCTGTCTGCCGAGCGAGACGAAAGCCGTAAGACAGTGGAGCTCCTTACGACGAAGCACGCTGAAGCCCTGCAGATGCAGATGCATGGCCGAGGGGAAGCAACGGGAGGAGACTCGTGCCAAGGAGCACCAGACAACATTGGGTTCATTCTGGTCAGGGCAGCAGGTCTTGCTGGAGGAGAACACGAAGGCGCAACAGGCTTTGCTGGAGGAGAACACGAAGGCGCTTACTTCTCGGGACTCGCTTTTGAAGGAGGCACAGGAGTCTTTCCAAAGGACCTCTGCCGAGACTGCGAAAATGGCCCACGAGGCCCAGGCGAAGATGCTCGAAAATAATGCACTGGCCCAACAGAGGATGCTAGAGAAGAACGCGGACACCTTGAAGGAGATTAACAATCACCACGCCTCGGAGGCTGCAGCGATGAGGGAGATCCTGAAGACAGCCGTGCAGGTAGGAGCTAGTTGTTACGTTCAAGTTGTTTGTGTTTATTGTGGAGGAGGGAACTCTGGCTTGAGGTCCAGATTGAAAGACACGGAACTTGTAACTGGTGTGGGGGGGGGCGGTTGGTACGTCACCGGTAACAGGCAGTAACAGCAGCAGGCCCGTTCGCCCAAATGTTCCAACTGGGCGGAGGAGGCTTTTACCCGGGAGCGCCAGCGCTCGGCGCAGTAGGAGGGTCACCTGCTTTAACGACGCCAACGGGCTCCAAAGTCCCGGGAGCCTCTCCTCCATCACGACCGGCGATGTTCGCTTCTCCACCACGACTAGGTCCGCAGTGGCCAGGTCAGTTCGACCTCACCCCGGCGGCGAAAGCTGACGCTGAGAAGATAGGAGAAAGCCTCTGGACAGACTTGAAGTGCGAGGACACGGACAAGAAACGGTCGGCGATCGCACAGTACAACGGGTACAAGGAGCTCGCCCAGCACCTAGAAGTGTCTGAACAAGTTCTGCGCGCCAAGGTGATTGTGCAAACGTTTGACCTGTACATGTCTGTTAGCAAATAGGTAGGTATGCTTAATAAGCCAGCCAGCAAACGAACTGAGAGATCGCACCTGCACTGCCATCGTATGTACCGGCCTGTACAATGAATAATACTGCGCCCGCAAGAAAACCCCTAACCCTGGGTGCTTTGACTGTTCAAATAAAGACTGTATATTTTCATAGCACCAACGTCTTATCTGGTAGCATTCTTCGTGCCTTTTGTCGGTTTTTGTTGTTTTTTTGTGCTACGCACACAGTTACAGTCTCGTGCAGACCTACACCCCCTAGATTTAAGGTTGGTGCCACCGCTTTTAACATTAAAGCCTCCCATTCTCGGGGTGTATGTAAGATATGAACAAAAGTTTCTTCAGACTCAGTTTGTTTGGAATGACTTTGACGTATCCAATATGAAAACATCGTCATTATCACCACTTTCAACAAATGGCGCTTGAGCACCACCCGAATCACGGTGACAAATCGCCTGGAAACCCCAAATTTCGGGCTATACTCTAAAATTTCAAATTTTGAATAACGTGTCATTATCTACTCTCCAAATGCTATCTAGTCATATAAAAAAAACCTCGTTATCATAACTTCCGCCGATTGACACCTGAGCACCGCCCGAAACGGGGCGAAAAATCGCCTGGAAACCCCAAATTTCGGGCTATACCCTAAAATTTCAAATTTTGAAATAACGTATCATTATCTACTCTCCAAATGCTATCTAGTCATATAAAAAAAACCTCGTTATCATAACTTCCGCCGATTGACACCTGAGCACCGCCCGAAACGGGGCGAAAAATCGCCTGGAAACCCCAAATTTCGGGCTATACCCTAAAATTTCAAATTTTGAAATAACGTGTCATTATCTACTCTCCAAATGCTATCTAGTCATATAAAAAAAACCTCGTTATCATAACTTCCGCCGATTGACACCTGAGCACCGCCCGAAACGGGGCGAAAAATCGCCTGGAAACCCCAAATTTCGGGCTATACCCTAAAATTTCAAATTTTGAAATAACGTGTCATTATCTACTCTCCAAATGCTATCTAGTCATATAAAAAAAACCTCGTTATCATAACTTTTAAAAAAATGAGAATATAATGAGACACCCGCGTGTCTCATTTTTGCGATATGGTCGTTAGTCATAGTCGACCGTACTGACGATTGTCTGTCATTATAATATATGACATGACTCGACAGGACATGACATGACATGGTATGACATGTCTGACAGGTATGACACGTATGACATGAATGACACATATATCATCGGTCATAACCCTGACAGATCGTACCATAAACGCTGATCGCATGGATGCGCTTCCAGCCGACGCATCGAAGGTTCCAAAATCTTTATAACACCAAAGCCCGCTCGATTGCGATATGGGCATCTCTATATGCGATCTGTCTCGTCGTGTCTAGGCTCTGGGCTGCGACGACGACGGGATGCCGACAACGACTCCAAGTGTGAGGGAAGAGGATGACGTGGCGACATCCGTCAAATATGTTGCATAAAAACTGTTCGATCAAAAAAGTCCTGTAGGTATATTAACGATTCGGTTTGATCTCACGACGTGTTTGACGGGGGGAAATAAACGATTTCATTATCATCGCAATACATCCATATACAGCAATGGACAAGGGCCGTGTGGCGCGCCTACATGGCACTATTAATAAAGGCATTTCATGAATACGACGAGTTGAATTTGAATAGTCAATGGCGACCTAATTCGTGAATTTGAATAATCATTGCTGGCCGTATTCACGAATTTGATTAATAAGGCATACGTTCGTTATTCAAATTCAACCCAAATTACTTAAGTACGAGATATCATTTACGAGATTTTGGTAAGATCGACAAATTGGCTATTTTTCTACGTTCGTATCCATACCACCGCATGGTTGTATGCCCTTCGGGCAAACGCGGCGGCGATTCGATTGCAGAAGGCAGTGGTATTCATTGCAGCTGGCAGTGATATTTATTGCAGTGGCAGTGCTAGTTAATGTTGCAGCCAGCAGGGGTATAAGCAGAAGGCAGTGGGGTTTATTGCAACCGGCAGTAATGTTTATTGCAGCCGTCAGTGCCACCAGCAGTGATACATGTCGAAACAATCTGCCGACTGCCCGCCGACAATGGATGTCTGATTCACCTTGTTCAGATTGGGGCAACACAGACACGGTATAAAATAACAAGCTTTTGTGAATAAGAGAATAAGTCTCCGATTGTACATGCAAACTTCCCGTTTTTCTCCGCCTCTTGCATGCGCCCATTCGCGATTTCCCAAAACGATCCGGGTATTTCTATCTGTTTTTCAAGCGGCTTCTTCAGGAGTGGAAGCAACTCTGCCTGGATAGGCTGCTTTCTACTCACCCTTTTTTTCTTCTTCCTTCGAGGCATGCTTACAGTTTCAACCCACACACGAAGGTGTTTCTCGTTTTATAGTAGGGGCTGACTGTGGTTGCATTCATTTTGTGACCTGGTCGCCGTGCCATACGTATGCCGGGGCATATGTACTTGTGTCCTATGACCGATAGTGGCCCAAATTACTGTAGTGATTCGAGTGAATTTGAATAAGCACCGACGGCCGTATTCACGAATGTGAATAATGCAAAAATGTCGTATTCATATTCAAATTCGAAAATAACGCTCGCTCCTATCCATGAAATGCCTTGCTATTCTTTAGACGTGGAAATTAGGGGACCAGTTAAGCAAGGCATCCTGTCATGGAAAACAGTGATATCAACACTGCTATTGTTTACTTTTGAAAGTGGTGCGTGTGGGTTGTAAATTTCCCCCAAAACATATATGCATGCCAACCGCAGAGCTAAGAGCGAGAAATGTTTAGCTATAGCATCGTTACGGTCTTGAAAATACCTTCGTGACGATACCCCATAACATTTTTCGGTGCATGCGATTCCACTTTAGAAACCTGATATTATGGGTTTCATACTGAGATTTAATCCCATTAAGTGTGAGAACGCAGACGGGGAATCGGGAGTTACACGAGATTAATGTGAGATAAGGATCCGGGCGACCAAAATCCGTTTGAGTGCGCACGAGCATGGAGGAACTTACGCACCACATCTCCTTGTGAATGATACAATAACGATGTCCAATTCATGCATCTCCACTATTAATATCTAATTTCAAGTTTCTCTTCGGAAATCATTGCACATAATCAGACGCAACTGCTCAAATCCCCCAAAGCATTATTCACAGACTCCAATTAGCAGACGCTCCAATTCCTCAACTCCATCAACCTATTCACGTTGGTGCGTGACCAACATCTTTTATTTCTGTTGTTTACTGTCGACACTCCTTCACTAGTTGTGAGTGAGGTTGTGAGTGAGTATCAAACAGTTTCCCACACCTTAACACACACCAAAATGAAGTCACTCCAAGTTATCATGCCTTCAAAGGCAAGCGAGTTTACAAAATAAAAAACCAGGTAAAACCACTGAGAAGTTCTGTATAAGATGTGAGTTCGCTGATATCCAGCCCTTCCCGACCAGGTGCAAAAGTTGAGCCCAAGGATAGACGGAGAGTGTCTCAAGTTATTTTTTACCTTTTTCAGGCTTGTCAGACAGCCCCAAAAACTCATGCACGAGTAAATAGAAGACGTCACGCTCCTCAGCTGTAAACATTGTGAAAGTGCCTGTCATTTGGCTCCCCTTCATGCTTAAGCTGAAGGTTATTTCACTATCAGTGCTCATCGAGATCAAGGGGTTGTTCTTTAAAGGGAACTTGTATTCCTCTCTCGTACCATTGCCATCTTCCGCACCAGATGAGTCGGAGTCTGAATCTCCTGGAATGAGGTTTTCAAGCGCCGCCAAAGCCTTGCCTGCTCCTCTCTGAAATCGCGACATAGTCTGTTCGCGGGCGCTATGTGTCTTGATATGGATCATCTTCGTCGTGACGGTCAGGTCTGCTGGCTCTGACGAATTCTCTCCAACGATGCTCACCGTCCAATGACCTTTTTGTACCTCAACTAAGTCTGCAACAAGATCGGCCACATGGAATTGAGTATTGAGCAACTGAGTCTTGGCTGTCTCTTTTTCACCGGTCTGGCCCAAATCATTAAGAAGACAAACCTCAACTTTAATCAGATGCCCTTTATCTGCAGCTGTTGCAAAATAGTCCGGCGTACATACTCCTTCGATCTTGACGTAGCTTCGGGTTTTCGGAGAGCCTCTATACCAGGTGAAGGTGGCGGAGACGGCAGCCGCGTTGGGAGTCCCACAAGCATAGAGCCTTTTCCCGTGATATTCGTCATTTTCGATGACCAGTCTGTCGAGGAATTCAGGAAACTTGGGATCGTGCGTCATGTCCTTAACGTTATTGTTCTCAGCACTCTCTGCGGCTTTCCTGCCGAGCTCCCGT
This sequence comes from Cymbomonas tetramitiformis, assembly GCA_001247695.2. NCBI lineage: Eukaryota > Viridiplantae > Chlorophyta > Pyramimonadophyceae > Pyramimonadales > Pyramimonadaceae > Cymbomonas > Cymbomonas tetramitiformis. The sequence continues at coordinate 9,084 of LGRX02005030.1, forward strand.
TCCGCCTCCACGTCAATGCAGCACACCCTCGTGAGGCAAGAGGCCACAGCATCTTCGTCTTCTTCAGCACCCTCTTCCTCAGCCTCCACGTGCTTCTCCAAAAATACGCGCAACGTCTTCTTGATACGAAGCTCGGTATCATCCTCGAACTTGGAGGTTCGGAAGCCCTGAATGACCATGCCGGCAGTGATGTCCACCATGGATGTGGCCACTGCAAACAGCACGATGGAACCGACGACTGCATACATAAATGACCAGAAGTTCGGCGTCCCAACTGTTCCACCGGCTGTGAAACTCAGAACTATCCCATAAGGTTCTCTGATGGAAAACGTGTCGTCTCCTTCCCATGGGTCAATCGTAGCTGTGGCAGCTTCACCGGTAGAATTGTATGCAACAGCCGCAGTGTATATCACTTCATCACCCGTTGTTTTCCATGAACCTGCGCTGGCAAGCGTTACAAGAATTTCCAGGCTCTCCGTGAAATCAAAGGGCACGTAAGGGTAAAAGTTTGAGAACGTAAGTTCAAGAGAGAACTCCGCCCCGGTCATGCGGTAAATGGGCCACGACTGATTAAAAGTCGCTCCCACCCCGCCACTGTCAACGTTTTCCTCATCCAACGAGACACCCGCCAACTGGCATAGAGTGTCTACGCTAATCTTTACGGCCTCCCCCGCATCAAACTCTAGCTCGACGCACTCCACATCTTCCTCGGCAGAGCCGCTTGCGATTAAATCACACCCTGCGCCACGGACTCGCGTTTTCACTCCCTGGACCGTCTCTCCCCATGTTGTGCTGTATGCCGAAGAGAAGATTATCTCAACTGCCTCTGCGTCTCTCGGATAATATCCGTAGTCTTCTCCAACTTGAGTAGTGGTGCAATCTTCGAGATGATTATCCGAAACGTTGTAAAGCCTACACCCTGTTCTCACGTAGTTGAACTGGCGATAATATGTGGTTACCAGTGCAGAAGAGGGTGTAACTTGTGTGAACTCTTCCAGCAACAAGTAATCAATACATTTGTTGTTTATGTATTCGTTTTTCCCCTCTTCATAGATGTAGTCGGTAGCGACGCAATATACATGTTCATTGACCCAATCTACAGACTCGTAATTCCTATCTTCCGCAACAACTGTGTCGTAGTTACTGCCGTCAAACTTTAAAGAGACCGAGACGATGGGGGATTCCGTGAACAAGTATCCGTGAAACAGAACAATTATGAACAGAATGTACAAAAAAACTCCAATATTGAAGACGCGTTTCATAAACGATAAACGCCAGTCGTATGTTTTCACCAACTTCACCGTTTGATAAGCGAATGCCTCTTCATAGACGATGTCAAGAAAGTCAAAAAAACTATCGACGTAACCTTTAAAACCGCCTGGACCCTGGGCTTTAGGTGGGGTCGACATGGAGAGTTGTAAAGGGTGTCCTCTCGAGAAGTGTGGAAATCACAATCGGTTCGCGCGGCTGCAAAAGAGAACACACACCTCAGATCAGATCGCGGATCATCCGTGTGAAAATGCAGTAAAACTTCGCGACTGGGAAGTAGCAGAAACTGACAGTTCCAGGGTCAAAACATGTCTTAAGAGCCCGTTTCAAACGTGGCTGCCTTAAGGCGCGCAACGGCTAAGAAAATTTGGATCTTTCAATGTTTTTAGCGTACCAAATTCTTTACTATATGGCACTGTCTGGATAAAGTTTCAAGCGAAAAGCTCCCCGGCGAAGTCAGACAGTAGTCGCAGTTAGGGTTTAAAATAACCTTTTGAGACAAAGAAGTGACCACCAAGTCAAGAAGAGATGAAAAAGGAACAATGAAAATGAAAACAGACAACTAGGAAAATACACAAAGAAAAAACACGTTAAGATATACCCTGATGTGACGAAGTGTGAAGATCGCTTTTGAATTCCATATCTCTGACTCAGAAGCGCTGTCCGCCTTTGGAGAGCGACCTGTGCTTAACTGGCATATTTGGGTGTCACCAATATTCTTGACAGATACAAGCTTGCGAATACCTACAGCGAGATTCTGAAGAAATTGCTTCAGGAAACTAAATCCGCTTTCCTTCTGAATTTACGTAATGGAGAAACAACACAGAGGAGACGGATTCAAGACACGCTCGACGCTGCGCTGGCCGGAATTCGTAGCAGTTCCAGGCGAGGGATCTCTAAGATCACTCGACTTCTCCTTTGATTTTCAATCTGAATGCTGCTGAACGTGAAGAAGAAGAAGTGGAGTGTGAACTCAGAAGTGCCGATCGGATGCTGCTCGATTGAACAGTTGAGGCGAGCCCGTATTAAACCCTTCCCTTTTCGATTTTCGATTTTTATTTATAAAATTATTCTATTGTTCTAGTCCTACGTGGCAGCAGCGTTGCTTACTCTTGTTTCTATAAATTCTATATTTTTCATTCAAAATCCTTAAAATAGAAATTACAAATTGAAATTCGCGATCGGAAATGACGCATGAACATGACCTGTCGGATGTCGAGCTGTCAATGCGATGCGATAGCGATATGCGATGCGATGTCGATGTCGCTGTCGTGTGACGTGACAAAAAAAACGAATTGGAGAAAAAAAAATAACCCCTCCCGTCCGTGCTTTACCTGTTCCGTGTTTGTGACTTCGTGTTGTCCATCAAGCACACAGTAAACTAAAGCATGTTTTATGATACGCGCAACGGAGAGTGATCATCTTTGAGGCGCAGTTGTTTATTATGAAGCCCTGACTTTAAGATATTGTTTAGGCGCCTATGATTTCTCGCCCTTGCCCAAACTGCTATACTCACTGAATGTCGACTGTCGTGTTATTGCGATAGCCTCAAAAGTGTTTCACCGGGTCGACACGCTTTCACACTTTACGACACGAATCCGCAACTTAAAACTGTTCTTGCTTTGGATTGAGGGGCTGGTGATATCGATCAGCGCGAATGTCTACTTCTATCCTGAGATTACCGGACTTTGCGCATGTGGTTGCACCACAGCAGGCGAGTGCTCTCCAGCTTCCTATCAGCTCATTAGCTTCGTGACCAGTTTCTTTTTTCTTGACTTGAAAATATTTGCTTGTCGCAGGTCGGTCGCTTACGAAGCTCTCCAAGTTTCAATGCGCCATGCCCTCCGTCCCACGCCCGGTGAGCCTGACGAACACGGCCGTTTGCATAGATGTTTCTATGCGACTTGTATCGATTTTCGTCTGCTAATGTCCTCGGTTTCTCACAGTTTGCTGCAGCGGAACGCGTCAAGTCAAGCCGATTTACACAGAAGATTTCGGGCTGTTTTCCGAACGCACGGTCGAATCACGCGCGCCACTGTAGATAGTGGCTCATCAGACACCAGTGACCCAAGCCGGAACGTTGCGTTGGAGGCCTGGCGACGGAAAGGTCCATCTTGGGACGAAATAGGTGCGAAACAGAGATTGTCTCTTGCGATAAGGCTCGATGTTGAAAGGCCATTCCGCACATTTCTTCCCGGCGTCACGAAAGCGCGTCCTGCGACTGCTTTGATGCGCAGCTGTCCATGCACTCCTTTTGCTGTAGCAGTCAGTCTTCAGAGGTGAAATTTGTGAGGGTCGTTGCCTCGTTCCTTCCGGAGCTCCCCAATAGGTCGCCCTGGGTTCCCTTTATGTATCTTTGTGTTACGTTTGCAATTGGAGGACGGCCTCTGATCCATGGCGCAACAGCAAGTTTGAGCTTGGCTCGAATGTCATTTAGGTGTCTCGTCCCTTCGAACACGCAACGTGCATAGCGTCCTCGTGTTTTGTGTTATCTCCGAGTCTCTCGTCTGTGTGGCAAACGAGTGCGTGTGAGACGGGCACATAACCACTTTATGGCGCCTTCATTGAACACGTTGCCGTGTCTGTACCAATTGTCAGTGCACTGCATGAACGCATCGCGGCAAAGATAAATGCTGGAGCCGTCATCTGGGTACCTACAATCGCAGGGCTGAGCTCTGGACCCGTGCTCGTGTGCCACGTGTGTGCCGACGCCCGGAATGGGAGCCCGCGAACTCACTGAGTCACGGGAAATCTCTACGTTTGTGTATGGCTATTCCTCATTCCTCCGGCGGAGCTTTGCTGCGAGTGGCCTCGTATGTTCGCGTGAGTGCTCTAGGCTGCAGCTTGTACCAGCTGCCGGAGGCCCTCTTGTGACCGACTTGTCGTTTAAGGAACCGTATTTTTTTTCATCCTTTCTCGTGGGTACGAGGGCAACTGTAGCTCTTGTGAACATTGTTGTGGGGCGGGGGCGCAACCGTCCCCCCTGTGACCCTTTGTCGTGTTGGGGGAAGGGCTGGGACGGGCAACCGTCCCTCGTGTGACCCTTTGTCGTGTGGGAGTGGGGGGGCAGCAGTCCCTCGTGTGACCCTTTGATCCTTTGTCGTCGGGGCGTGCGCGGGTCGTTGATTGGGGGGCGTGCGGGGCAACCGTCCACCGTGTGACCCTTTGACCCTTTGTCGTTGGGGTAGTGGGGTGCAACCGTCCCTCGTGTGACCCTTTGTCTTGTGGGGAAATGGGGGGGAGAGCCGCTATTTTATGTCCTTAGGTTGGCTCAGGCAGCGCTCGGAGGACGGCCGGGATGCAACGACTCAGGTGCGCTATAATTTCCTGCATGGTTGCAAATCATCAAGCCAACAACACTGAGGAACGCACACTTCGTGAACTCACTAAACGTCTTGAAATGGCCACCTTCGGCTCGGAAGCTGTTCAACTGTTTATGGCGCTTTGTGGGCAAATGTTGTCCTACGCTCCCACTTCCATTTTGCCCTATAATGGGATAGTCGTTGTGGTCCTACGCCCCCACTTCCATTTT
>LGRX02005031.1:0-61469 GCA_001247695.2 Cymbomonas tetramitiformis
GCTATTGGCGGACGAGCTCCTACGTATACGTACTGTAATACCGGATGGGAGCCCGTAACAACAGGAGACACGCAGTCCTCATTGCACGTGTGATATAGAGGGAATCCAGATAAAACCCTGACTGCTGAGCGACGCACCCGTCTGCGAATCGTACAATCATTGTGATGCCTTCAGTGTTCAGGTTTGGTGTGCATCGGAATCGCGCAAGTGTCGATGTAGATGCCATTCATCGCCATGAGATGGTGCACCGACCATGCCCCGTATGCAATTTGCACCAGTGGAATTTGATGACGATGGCAAACCGCCCTGTTTCCGATGCTCACAGGCATGCTATGATAATGGCTATGTGGCGCTATACCCGGCGAACTCGGGTTTATCTGTTTTTTGAATTGGTACAGCCGCACCTCTATCCCGATCGCGCTGAATATGCATGGGGTGAAGCATGGATGGACGACTCTGCGATTAATGGTTATTCCGATCGATGGTGTCCACATATTGGTCTATTGTTACCAGAAGACGAAACGACACCTTTTGACGAGTACTGTATCAGTTGCGATTGCCTTAGTTGAGCAGGTATAAAGGCACTCACCTCGCTTGTCATCACAACTCACTTTTCAGCTCTACACTACTCAGAACTGACCACACATAGCCCAAACGCTACCTGAAAACCCCAAGGCAAACTCGTCATGAAATGCGATTATTGTGATCTTCCTGCCAACGTCCGCACATGGTTTAATGCTGGCTCGTATCTTGTTGCGATAAATGACCATAACGAACATTTCGCGTGTATGCGCTGTTCTTGCGAAATATTCATGTGCCAGGACGCAATGAATGACGAAGACGCACGGGGTATACTGGGAGCTGATAGATTATATCATTCCTTTCCGGCGTCTGAAAGGCGTAGAGTGAACCGATTCGGGATCTCTTGCCTAGAAGTAATACTAAGTACTTTGCAATGTAATGGCAACACTCTACTATGATGTACGACGCTACGACCATTGGTTGCTGACTTATGGCTTTTGCGACATATCTATCTTAGGTCGTGACATGCTGCTACCTATGTTTACTTAGTGCCTCACCACACACACACACACATATATATATATTCCCACGCTATACATTCTTTGGTCGGGGTGCGACTCCGCTTGTGGTGTAGTGGAATCCCTAGGAGCACGAGGGCCTTCGATCCGACCTGACTGAGGGAGGGGATCCGATAGACTGGAAAATCGGCACACACATACACACTATATAAAGCTTGCTTTCGCGACATCGCTATCCATTTCTCACTTTCGTTCACCATCCACCCACCTCCTACCACCATTCCAAGAAGATTGATGCGCATCTAGCTTGCCCGATGGTTGACATAAATACGTGTTACTAAAACATGTTCTCCCCTTTATTCGAGCCAGGTACAATCGGCGAGTACGAGCGGCATGCGATGCCTACGCTAAAATAATTGATGGCCATTGCCCACAGTGCAATGCAGGATTGTTGACCGGCAATCCGCCCGTATCCAAAGTTGAAAATCCCGATGTTTTCCCAAACCTTGTGTTGCGGTATCATTATTTCGTTGAGAAGCATGATCCCGAGTTGGTCCGTTTGGAATAATGGAAGACTGAAGACAACTAAAATGCCATGATGTGCCAATGAGATGCCACCGACTCTCTGTCGTGTCTGGAGCAATAATGATGGCAATTACTTTGAAGTCATGTAGCTAGTCATTTGTATCAAATCGGCAGACAACATGGCCATTTAGCACGGCACGGAAAATTCACTATCGAATATTTATGAGCAACCATATAGTAACACAAATATGTTGCTCTTTTCTTGTATCATATATTTGCTTACATTCATCTTTGCATTTATGAAAGTATTTACAAGCTGTCCCTTTCTTATGTAAATCATAACATTTTTTGTTTGGAAAATTTATATTACATTCTTGACAATATATAGCTTGTTCCCAATCAATATATTGTTTTGTTTTCGTTTTTGAAAAATCACATAATTTGCTACGACATTTATAGCATTTTCGTTTGTAAAGTTTTCCATAAAAAGCATCAATTTTTATTATGGGTTCAAAGTGACCAAAACTTGAGTTAAGATGATAATAAACAAAATTCCATTCAGCCCTTTTTGGTAACCCTTCTTTTGAAGGTGGGTACATTATTGTACAGCCCAAATCAGTCATTCCGTGAATAATTATATTTTTATCAAACTTTTCCTCAAATAAATTAATGTCATCAAATCCTATACCGTCTTCAGAATTAAATTCTAATTCTTTCATCAATTCTATGGCTTCTTTTGTTAATCTATTTCGTGTATTTTTACAAATGTGATTGTACACATTATAAGATGCATTTTCTTTATAATACATTACAAGGCAAGATTTAGCAAAACATTGTTCATCTTGAATGGTAATCACACTTTTTTTGCATTTTAATTCTTGTACCGTTTTTGGCATAAAGATTTCCTTTTAATTTAATTGTGTAAATTTCTTCGGTTTTTTCAGGGGGACAAAAAACCTCGAAAAAATAAAATCCACTTAAAGAGTGTAACTCAGTAGTGTAAACAAAGCAAGAATGACTACTACACTACTTCACATGATATCCAAAATCTTGTTGACGAAGTTAAAACAAAATTATCAAGTGATGAGTATTTGAAATTTTGCAATTTACTCAAAGAAAAGCATGAAGAAGAATCTCAAAACTTTCTTTGTGAATTAATATATGTTAAACCAAGGATTGTCAAAGTTGACCCCGAAAAAAATGAAGGTTGTTGTGATTTTTGGATGGATACCTCATTTACAAAAATATTAACAAAAATTACAAAGAAAGGTTATGAAAACATAAATAATGGAATAAATGAAAAAGGGTATCATAGACATTATTTGGATTCTAAACACAAAGACTCCCCTACACATATTAAAACTAAACAATTCTATGATTTAAATATTGAAAATGAAGATGAAAAAGAATATTCGGCATATGTTGAATGGGTAAATATCATATCTTTAAAAATGGTGAAATGATTTAAGAACAATTAACATATATCTTATTGAAACATTATTTAATTTACTTTTTATTTACTTTCAATTTTATCTTTATCTTTTTATTGTAGATTTATTTATTTATTTTTTATTTTAGATTTTTTATTTATTTTTTATCGTACTCACATTTAATCACGTAATTTATTCCCTATTTATTACGTAATTATTTCTTGTATTTCATAGTTACTTATTTTGGAGGGGGGCTATAGTCAGTACACTAGTAGTGACAAGCATTATTTAATTCAGGTCAAAAGGATAGAACACCTTCGGCTGACGATGATGATGATGATGATGGTGATGATACGAGTGGTGTTCAATATATGGGTGTGGAAATGAGTCCTATTTCCACAAGAGCACAACGTGCAAATAGAGGTAATCAATTATAAATAATAATATATACGTGACGTTCGAGATGGCCGGGGTTGGACTGTTCCATCCTTGCGCTGGTCCCAAGTTTTCTTGCTGGGCCGCGTGCGCCTGCCCGCTTTGCCGGCCAGGTTGGACAAGCCTCGCTTCGCAACTCGATGGGCGCAGCTTCGGCGCAATCTCCAGCTTCATCGCGTCGCACAAGCCAGCTACCTGGCGCTTGTCCTTGCGTTGGTGGTCTCCACTGCCGCTGGTGGGAGTTCTCGCTTGGCGCACGGGGGGTGGAGAGTAATGGCGTGCTTCTTCGCTTCGAACTCGCCGGTAGCCGCAGTGCGGCTCAACAGAATTTTGCGATTTTTTATGCTTTTGTGCGGAATCTTGTGGGTCGCTGGCAAGCTGACGGAGAGTGCGCCTGCGCATGGTGTCATGTCACCCACGCGGAGTGCCTGGGGTGCGTCACCCTGCACTTCCTGGGAGGCTCAGCAATCGTCGAGGCAATGGGAGCCGGGCTGGGAGGCCAACGTCGCGGAGCAGGATGAGGTCTTGCCGTACACCGTGCTGGACGAGCTTCAACCTCTGGGTGACACGACTGTGACCAAGGACGAGGCAGCGTGGCTCGACACTGAGCTCAATGCCACGTTTGGAGGACATCCTGACTTCAAGGACCAGATCTCTGTAGCATGCAACCCCTCTGCTCGTACCTCCCGGTACATAATATTCGATGACTACTCGATAGTATTCGATGCATAATCGATAGTATTCGATGACTACTCGATAATGTTCGATGACTTCCCGATAGCATTCGATGCATAATCAATAATATTCGATGACTTCCCGATAGCATTCGATGCATAATCAATAATATTCGATGACTACTCGATAATATTCGATGACTTCCCGAAGGTATTCGATAGTATTCGATGACTGCTAAAGAATTTGTTGACTTCTCGATGATATTCGATGCCTACTCGATAATATTCGATATTTGCTCGATGATATTAATTGTTTGCTCGATAATATTCTATGACTGTTCGATAACCAATCGATAATATTCGATGACCACTCGATGATATTCGATGACTGCTCGATAACAATCTACGATTGCTCGATAATTTTCGATGACTACTCGATAATATTCGATTATTACTCGATGATGTTCGATGACTACACGATTATATTCGATGACTGCTCGACAACATTCGATGGCTTGCTCGATAATATTCGATGACTACTCGATAATATTCGATGACCACTCGATATTCGATGGCTATTCGATAATATTCGATGTTTGCTCGATAATATTCGATGACTGCTCGATAATATTCGATGCGCTCGATAATATTCGATGACTGCTCGATATTATTCGAAGACTACTCGATAATATTCGATGACTGCTCGATAATATTCGATGACTGCTCGATAATATTTGCTGACTACTCGATAATATTTGATGTCCGCTCGACAATATTTATTTGTTCCGGCGTCGGTTCGTTTGAAGGAAGAGCGTACGTTGGTATGGTACCTGGTATGGTACTTGGTAAAGCGGAGGCTTTCCGGAGGTTTGTCAATTATTCATGCATTCGACTACACTTTGATCGGCTGAAAAATAAAAGTAACTGACCAACCTCTGGGAAACCTCCGGAAAACCACCTGCTATACCTCGTACAGTATCGAGCACCACATCGAGCATCGAGCTACGCCACGGTCGCGCGCTGTCAGTCGAAACGAAAAGGAACTTAAAATTCCGCTACCTTTTTCCCGGAGAACTCTAGTATGACAGTATGTCATGTATGACATCATATGTCACCCCCTAGCACCGCACATGTATTATACGTAAAATTTTGCGAGGAATCTCACTGTGAAGTCGAAAATTTGAAAAAAGTATATTTCATGTCGGTTTTTAGCCCTGAATATTATAAAATAGCCTATTTTATCGAAAAATGTCGAAACAAATATTTTATTCATTTTATTTATGAACTTTATTTCCGTGGGACCCCGCACCCCTAAAAAGTTAAACTTCAGGACCCTTTGAACCGCAGCGTGACCGCAGCGTAACACCAGCGTGACCGCAGAAATCTGAAGCAGTGTCTCTTGTCATCAACGCTTATATTTGTGCACATAGCCATGCTTCTGCAGAGGATATTGCAACTATGTTTGGATAGGAAGTTGTCCTTAAGACTGCTGACAAAACTAGGGGGAGTGACTCCGAATCGGCAATTTTACTCGCTAAGACACTTGAGGGTGTTGCTTCCGATTTACATCGCAATGAGGGTCAACGCCGTATAGACAGTCCCTCGGTTGAGACTGTCAAAAGTATTCTAAAGGACGTCCCGATTGACGCTCCCGCAATTTCATATTACGGGGAAGATTCCGGCAAACGTAATAAGAAGGAAAAGTTAAACCCATCAGCTCGTGCTATTCCCTTTGACGAATTGGACGCTGCCTTTGACAGTCTTTGCTTTGATGGCCGGAGCGATGCTCCCGTTGATTGCGAAAGCAATTCTTCTTTGGAACGTTCTTTTTCCAATGTTTCCGATGTTTCAGTCACAAAGTCCGAAATACTTCGTCAGAGCGATGAGTTTGCAGCCCAAGTAAAAGCCGAATTAGACCGCGTTACAACAAGTTATTCTACTGCGGTTTTGTCAGCCAACACAACGTTAAATAACAGTATCGCAGAACTGGCTGCCGAAATTCTTTTTGCAAAAGAGAAATGCGAACAATATTTTTCACAACTGACCGATCTCACTACAAAATACAACACTATTTGTTTCGCTCACGAAGAACTAACTTCGAAACTGCGAGAAACAGAGTCGGAGTTAACGTTGTTAAAGTCTCGCGATGAAAGTGTTTGTAACAGCAACAACGTTCCAACTTATTCACAAGCTCACGTTGACCAACTGATAAACGAGGTCACCCAACTAAAACGTCGTATCGTGATGTTAACTTCAAAGAACCCCACAGCCTCGGCAGCGATTGAGGTTGTCTATGAACAAGCTATCAAATATGACCCCCTAAAAGTTCGGTTTGACCAGCTTGTGGACAACTACAATTCGTTGTTAGAGGAGAAGTTCAAATTGCAGCAGAAGTATTTAAAACTAAAACACTCGGATGCTATGTCGTCGGGGTCAGTTTCATATGCGGAATCGGTTGTTGAGTCCGATTAGGCTGGGGTATGCGGTGGGGTGGGGATGCAGTTTTATACTTTTGAAATGGTTGACAACGTCCCCGCTGCTGCTCCTACTCCTCCCCCTGAAGGTGATATATTACTTTCGCCTCGCGGAACTCCAATCTAAAGGGACCCCTTCGGAAAACCTTTTGAACAAAAGTATTTAAATAAAGTGACCGATGTTTGGTCCTTGAGAGGCAAGTTCAATGGGAAGCCTGTTTCTGGCGTGTATTTTTTGTACTCTATTGCGAGTGCAAACGGTTTCATGAAAAAACACTTTCACGGCAATGCACACAAATACGCAATCGGGGATTTCGGCTTGGCTGCAGCTTTTGCCGATTCTAACCCAAATCCTGAATCGGACGCAGGCGTTTTGGCACACTGGTTGCACACCCAGGGGATTTTTGCAAAAAACATTTCTGTTTGGGTTGTTCGCAATGATATACTTTGGTATTATCATAACTCTAACTCAGCAGGCACACATATTTCTGCAATGCTCAAAGACTTTCAATTCGGTCAACCCGTTTTGTGTTAGAACCACAAAGGTTTTGTGGTTAGTAACCAACTACTCCACAGAGCTGGTGGCACTCTTCTTTACGCAAATCATTTTCGGACTTACCTTAGTGTTTGTCTTTTTTGCAAATATGCTAAACGGGCAGAATAGGTTCCAACGTACTTTTGATAATATTCGATTCCTATTCGAAGATATTCCAAGACTTCTCGATGATATTAGATGACTACCCGATAATATTAGATGACTACCCCCTAACATTCGATGCCTACCCGATAATATTCGATGACTTCTCCATAATATTCGATGACTACCCCATAACATTTGATGACTACCCGATAATATTTGATGCCTACCCGATAACATTCAATGACTACTCGATAATATTCGATGACTACTCGATAGTATTCGATGCATAATCGATAGTATTCGATGACTACTTGATAATATTCGATGAATTCCCGAAGGTATTCGATAGTATTCGATGACCACCCGATAACAATCTGTGACTGCTCGATAATATTCGATGACTACTCGATAATATTCGATGACTACTCGATGATGTTCGATGACTACTCGATTATATTCGATGACGCTCGGTAACATTCGATGTACGCTCCGATAATATTCGATGACTAATCGATAATATTCGATGACCACTCGATAGTATTCGATGACTACTCGATAATATTCGATGACCGCTCGATAGTATTCGATGGCTATTCGATAATATTCAATGACTACTCGATAATATTCGATGACTGCTCTATAGTATTCGATGACCACCCGATAGTATTCGATGACTACTTGATAATATTCGATGACCACTCGATATTATTCGATGGCTATTTGATAATATTCAATGACTACTCGATAATATTCGATGACTGCTCGATAGTATTCGATGACCCCTCGATAATATTCGATGACTACTCGATAATATTCGATGATTGCTCGATAATATTCGATGACTACTCGATAATATTCAATGTTGCTCGATAATATTCGATGACTACTTGATAATATTCGATGACTACTCGATAATATTCGATGACTGCTCGATAATATTCGATGACTGCTCGATAATATCTGTTGATTACTCGATAATATTTGATGTCCACTCGACAATATTTATTTGTTCCGGCGTCGGTTCGTTTGAAGGAAGAGCGTACGTTGGTATGGTACTTGGTATGGTACTTGGTAAAGCGGAGGCTTTCCGGAGGTTTGTCAATTATTCATGCAGTACTACAATTTGATTGGCTGAAAAATAACTCTATGACGGTCGAGTTTTTCCCGAAAATCGATACCGTTTTTGACTTAGTCGCGTAGACCTCCCACGAGTGCGAGCCACGGGCCGTCACCCCACTATTCTGTCACCACTCTACCCCCCACCCCTCCGGGTAATTTTGGGGATGTCCTGTGGTGCATTTGCACCTCGCACGCCCTTAGACCTCAAGGGAATCACTCCAGAGCGGCCCATCTGCTCACCCACCCACCACACTGAGGACCCCCTCTGGACCTCTATGACTAACCCCCGAAATTCCTGCAAAGGTTTTGCAGGCTCTTCTCGCCCCCCTTAGCCCCCCGGCGTGCAAATTACCCCAAGGTACCTACTTGACCCCTGTGCACCGAAATATGGCCATCGGGTCTACGCTACAGCTCGCACAATGCAGCTGAATCACTACCCCTGGGCTTCCCTCCAGAATTGGAGGGCAAACCGTCATAGAGATATCGGGGGCCAGTCACCTTTTAATTTCAAGGGGTCTACGGCCACCCCAGGGCCCAAGGGGGGTCGACTGGACCTTGGGGTTCCCTGGTTTGGGGACCATCAGGCAGGGAGCTGCATAAGGGCTGGACGAGGGCCGGATGTAGCCCTTGGACATCCAGGTCTCGACGCGCTCTCGAAGTTGGCGGAGTTCCTCTGCTGACTTCTTGTAGATGCGCTGGCAGGGCGGCCCCTTCTTGCTCAGCTCAGGGTCCAGGTTGATGTTGGCCTCATCTTGGGGATCATGTCTGAGTCCATCAATGTTCGGTAGGGCAGTCGTCATCTCCTTCTTGTACTCCTCACCCCAGAAGTCCTGAAATTTGAGGGTCCACTCGGGGCCCACTTCTGCGTCTTCAGTATCCGCAGGAGGTTCGGCGTCCTCAGAGTCGATAGCCGTGGCTGCAAAGGCAGAAGTCGTATCACCGTGGGACTTCTCGGCCATCATGAGCCAGGCGGGTTGTATCTCCGGGTCATCGTTGCCGCGCAGCTTCTGCGTCTCCGCGTACACCAAGTACTTCTTCAACTGGGCGGGGGTCAGGAAGACCTCGTCCACTAATCCCGCACAAGCCGTGCCCTTTGGAGACTTGTCTCCAGATGCTTTCCCAGGAGAGCAGCCTGTGATGGTGACGCGATCCCCAATCTTACCACTGCGGGACTTCCTGAGGAAGGAGACGGAACCATTTCCTTCATAGCCCAGAGTGACAGGAGAGTGACTGCGCAACCACCTTCCGCCAAGGATAACATCGACTTGTATGCCCAGAGGTAGGATTCGAAGGGCAAGGGCGTTCTCCGTACAGGTGCCCGTAGTGGTGTGCGTGTTAAACTTGGCGTACGCGGTGGCGCCAGTGATCTTTACAGATCCATCCGCTAAGGTGACTCGCATCTCGGAGCCAGCCCGTGTCGTGAGGCCACATCGCTTGGCGCTCTGCTCCGAGATGAAGTTGTCAGAGGCCCCCGAGTCGATCAGCACCTTGACCGTGTGCCCTCTGAGGGTTGCATAGAACAGCAGCAGCAGCGGTCCTTCTTCGTCATGCGCCGCTGCGAGAGTACCCTCAATGTCGGTCTTCCACTGAACTCCCCCATCCGTGCGTATGCTTTTGCACTTAAGGTTGGGGAGAAGGTTGTCCGAGGCCTCGCGGCATTCCTCCAACGTTTGCCTACACGCGGCGTAGAACTCCTCATCCAGCAAGTCAACATCTTCAGTCGGGTGGCTGACGAGGTTGTCTACACTCGCCGTCAGCAGGGTACCCGCTGAGGTGCATTCGCTCGAGGTGGGGCTGACATGAGTGGTGTCGCTGGTGGTAGGGCTCACATGGGTGGTGCTGCTGGTAGTGGGGCTCACGTGAGTGGTGCCGCTGGTGGTAGGGCTTACATGAGTACAGTAGTGCCGCTTACTGTGGGGCTCACGTGGGTAGCGACACTGTTGGTGAGACTGCTATGGGTGAGGGGGTCCTCGTCATGCTGAGGGCTGCTAGTGGGGAAGTTGTGGGCGAGTTGGTGGGAGCTCTGGTGACCAGTTCTCGCCTCAGGGGTCCCAGCTGCTGCCATCTGCTGGGTGTAGCAGAGCGAATCGACTGAGGGCTCCTCCTCCATCGCCTCGGGGTCTTCAGCGATGGGGTGGCTGTCGAGACGGGGCGGCGCTTCATCTGCTTCGTGCGTCCTGACGGTGGTCATCTGTTGGGTGAAGCAAAGCGAGCTGGATGTAGAGGTTTCCTCTGCCACTTCAGGCGAAGCTCGTGCGCAGTCGGATGAACCTTCAAGGTTTCCTCCCGGGGTAGTCGGCGCGTTGTCATGGTGCGAAGATGTCGTCTCTGTCGTGGGCTCGACCAGCGAAGATGACGGAGGGGATGCTCCCAAGGGGCTGGGACCCAGCTTCCTCATCTTGTACTGGTGTACTGCGTGTAGACTGCACCAGGCGCCAGGTAGGCCCACGTCTCCCGCTGTCCCGGGTATCGTGCCCACTTCAGTGTCCAGGGTGCAGAGAGATGCCGAAGATCTCGCTGCTGCTCTTCGCACGCCCTCCTTTTCCCACAGCCTGTTACCGGGGGAGGAGTCTGGGCTCGAAATGGCGATCGCCTCCAGCTGCTCGGCGGGCGACAGCTCCCTCCAAGCCGCGTAGAGGTCGGAGGAACTGGCGCTAGGGGACTCGAGGACTTGCTGGCGGCCGTCGTGTGAGAGGAGGTGCCACAATGCTATGCGCTGATGGCCCTCCCTGCGAATTTGAGGCTCGCGGGCAATGCGTATTCTCTCCGCCAGCTGGTTGGCGTGGTTCACGTGCTCCTTTGGCGATCGACTCCCAGAGCGTATGCGGCTACGGGTGCGCTCCCACATCTTATCCACCAGGGCTTTGGCAGCCTCCGGGGATTTACGTAAAGCTCTGCGAACCTTTTGCATGGCGACCTCGAGAGGGAGGGAGTACAGTTCCCTCTTCCAGTGCCACGCAGCCTCTTTCGCGGGTCCGCGAGGTTGGACTGATAATTGGGTAATGGTAGGACAGCACGCGGTTGGGGGCGAAGATCGCGGGGCTCTCCAAGGTTGCTGCCCATAATGGGGGGTCTGTGCCGGGGGACTCGCCGCCCCCTCCGACCCTCGATCCTTGCCTGCGTGTAAGCAGGGCCATCATCGAGAGGTAGAGACGGCTCGTCGAAAGGGGCGCTTTCTGCAAGGGGGTGGCTGGTCAGGGCATCCCTCGGCAGCGATGGGGCACCAGCTGAGCGGTAGGTGCGTAGCCTGGTTGGGTCCCCACTGTTAAGGGAACGTTATACTGATGTTTTGTGACTTTTGGGAGCAGTATATGGATTCCTTCTTTGAAAAAAAATGGCTTTTCTGACGTAAAAGTTGCGCAAAGTTTCCCAAAAGTACGACTCTCCCCCCGCAGTATAACGGAAGTTACGGTAACGCCGTGGTTGAACGCGCAGAGGTGTTCAAGTAACGCTCATTGATACCAATTGTGCCTGGGGCACTACGACAGATGCTCGGAAATGTGTTTTTGATTGAACGTGCAAAGGTACACAATTCGGATTTTATAATATACTGGATCAGGGCCAGATTGAGGTACAAACGATAATTCGGTTCCGAGTTCCGAAGGCTAAACACTTCTCAAGTGCTCCACTTATTCACTCGTCACTCAGGTTGCAGGGTCAACCACCCGGCAGCCGATGTCACACTTCGGCTCAACGTTCAATTCCCGATCCGATCTCATTTCTAATTCCGATTCGTCATTCTCGATTCAGATGTTATGTCGACAGACTGACACGATGACTGCCACACAGTACTGTCATACTACTGTACTGTCATACTGTCATACTGCCATACTGTCATACTGTCATAGCCCTGACATCTGATATTCGGTTTCATTGTCTTTTCGACCCCGATGCGAATCTAACCATTCTTCGAGGGTCTGACTGAGTGCCACGATGACACCCCCACAGTACTGTCATACTACTATAGTGTCATAGTGTCATACTGTCATACTGTCATACTGTCATACTGTCATACCCCGGACATCTGGTACTCATTCTCATCGTGATTTCAAGCCCAATTTCACTGTCATCGTGCCAATCCCAGATTACTCCCGATGACACACATACAGACGCATAGGCATATCGGCTCACGCTGTGCCTCCGGGCACAAACATAGCATTTTGTTTTGTAATTTTATCACCGTGTCCTAATGTATATGATTTGAAACCAAACATAGGGTCCACATTAGAAACTCTTGCCGATGGTCGCAAATCTTGTATTGTTTTACATGGAACAATCATCATCGAAGAACTTCGAAAGCCTGAAGTCAACATCATATTTGGTAATTTAACATCGACTTTTCCTAAAGGTTTATTTCCTAAGTTTGAAGCAAAAATTTGTCCCGCTTGTTCAGCTATAATTATATATAATTACAATTAAATTAGTTTTTATACAACCACTTCAATCATTCTTCCCATACCAATACGAATGATACTTGTACATTGTGCAATAATAAATGTTTCATTATTCGTCAAAGCTGTTTGAAGTGGGTCTGTTGATGATTTTTGAGTTTGAAGAAAGAATGAAGAATTCAAACCCCGGGTATCAATTCCTGAACAATTTCGGGGTCCCATGAGCATGCGGAATGCTGCATTCCTCCAGCAACGTTAGCATCGGCAGCAATCTCAGCATCGCAACTCCAGAGGTCATCCTCCTCCTCTGGGTCCGGCGACTCCTCAACCGCATCCACCGCAACCCAGAAGGCATCGTCATCCATAGCCAATGACTCGGATGGAGTTACGGATAATAGCGTCACTCTTTTAGGCGACGCCGCGATATCCGGAGCGGAAATACGTGCTGCTGCTGGATCATCGGGCGAAGACACACTGTGAGTCGATGACATTTCAGAGCTGCCATCACGTATCGGCAGCGTCTGCTGCTGCCGTAACCGCTGGTGATGTCGTATGGCGATCCGATGCTGGCGACGATGCTTGGCGTTCAACCACCGCGTGTACTCAGCCAACTCCTCCGTCTGCTGCCGATGCAGTCGTTGACACCGTCGCTTGGTGATAAGTTGTTGGCGCCGATGCTTGGCAGCCAGCCACCGCGAGTACTCAGCATGCGGAATCTGTACGTCCACGCGCGCATGACGCCACAACAATGCATTATATGACACCTCAGGCCGACAAGAGCCAACGCCCAGCGGACATGACGACATGTGATGGAGCTGAAGCACGGGCAACAGAGGCAAATAGAAGTCGTACAACCCAATACACGCGCAATCGTGCGACAAAACTCGTTCCAAGGTGCACAAGTCATGCGGCTGCAGCATACACGGTTGCATAGGGCGCTGCGCGTACGCGCACCAATTTACGTACTGAGCATGGGTCGCCAGTCGACGGTCGATCATGCCGTGCAATACATGCGCCTCCAGTCGTGCAACAGCACTCGAATACTCTCCCACAGGGGACTCTAATAAAATCGAGAATGGCACGCAGTTCATCGATTATACCGATTGACGCTGATTTCGGTCGAACAAAAGGCAATTCCCGCGGAAAGGCACCTGCAAGGACAAATTACATCACACTTGTACGTGTGGTATATGCATTCAGGAACAGTATATGATATATTTTCCGTCGATATTCGCAACCCTGACGAAGGGCAGACGCAATTAACCCCTAAACAGCGGAAACTATTTTGACGTTTCATCATAGCGTTTACGTTTTTGCCCGCCATATTTGCTAAACCCATCGACAGCTAGCGAGCTTTGCATGTGCTTCGATCAACGTGAAGACCAAAACCTCGAGCTACTATCATACCGAATGCGGTAAATACTGCTCGAGATATCAAAGGTGAAACATGTCGAACCGTATGAACGGCTTTGGGTCATTATTGACCCAGACCGCTGTTTAGGGGTTAAGCGCGTTTTACGTCGTTGTCTTCAGAATTCTTGTAGGAACTCGCGGAAAGGCCTCGCGAGAAGTCGTGTGCCGATAATTGTACACCCGAAGTTGCAGTCGGCACAAACAGGTCGCGTCTAACGCAACCACGCTGATACCAGTTGTTCATGACCGACGATTTTCGACTGTCACAGGATGTCATGTGGCTATGACCGACGATTTTTGGGGTATGACCGACGACGATTTTCGAAGGATGTCATGTGGCTATGACCGACGATTTTGGGGTATGACCGACGATTTTCGACTGTCACAGGATGTCATGTGGCTATGACCGACGATTTTTGGGGTACGGGTATGACCGACGATTTTCGAATGTCATGGGGCTATGACTATCATTTTTGGGGGTATGACCGTCCTTTTTCGACTGTCATATGATATGGATTTTCAAATATTATCGAGTAGTCATCAAATATTATCGAGCAATCATCGAAAGTTATCGAGATGTCATTAAAATTAATCGAATACTCATCGAAAATTATCGAACAGTCATCGAATATTATCGAGAAGTCATCGAACATTATCGAGTAGTCATCGAATATCATCGAGTAAACATCAAATATTATCCAGTAGTCATCGATCATTATCGAGTAGTCATCGAATATTATCGAAAAGTTATCGAATATTGTCGAATAGTCATCGAATATCGTCGAGTAAACATCAAGTATTATCGAGTAGTCATGGAATATTATCGAGCATTCATCGAATACTATCGAGAAGTCATCGAATATTATCGATTAGTCATCGAATATTATCGATAAGTCATCCAATTTTTATCGAGTAGTCATCGAATATTATCGAGAAGTTATCGAACATTGTCGAGTAGTCATCGAATATCGTCGAGTAAACATCAAATATTATCGAGTAGTCATGGAATATTATCGAGTATTTATCGAATATTATCGAGTAGTCATCGAATATTATCAAGAAGATATCGAATATCGTCGAGTAGTCATCGAATATCATCGGATTTTACAACGATTACACTCTTTTTTGATTTTCTAACATATCTCTTTTCAATGATGTCTAGTTCAGCTTTATTCCCTACTTTCATAGTGATTTCGGCATCTTTTATTGTCTATTTAATTCGATTTTGTGCAGCCTCCAATTCTTTGTATTTTCTAATGGTTTTGCAAGTTAAATATTCCTTTTGGCTTTAGAAATGCATAGATTTTAGTCGTGCCACGGCATTCTTTGAGTAGTCATCAAATATTATCGATTTGACAACAAATATCATCGATTAGCCATCGAATAGCATGCCCAAATTTAGTTGTTGTATTAAATATATAGGCTGAATGTTCTTTTTACCTATTCTCTTCATGTCAATCCATAATTTATCTAAATCGAAAGGAATTTTATCCCACGGTGAGAGTTTCCGGTGGAATAAATATAAATATGATAAATTAGAAAAAATTATTATAATTGCAACAATAAAATAAAACTAGTAATAATATATTTGATTTTAACTTTTAATTCCTATAGTTTTTTTTTAATTATCTATTTCGCCTATTTTGTTGTCTATCGGCTGGATGAGGTGCTCGTAAAATCCTCCCAAAACGTCTTAATTGACCAATAGCCTTACATTGCACTTTATTTCCAAACGGACGACCTAAAGGTGCAGGGTCTTTGTACCCGCAATAAATTATATTATTCCGTCTTCGTTGTGCTTGTGGTCGATTTGCTCTTACCATAATAATATAATATAATATAATATAATAAATTTATTTGAAAAAAACATAAACTAACTTAAAAAATAAATATTATAACTTAATTTAATAAAATGATTTCGGTAGTTAAATATAATAATTTTGATATTGAAAAATTGAGTATTGAAAATGTTGATTTTACAAAAATAAAAAGTAAATCTAAACCATATAAGTTTATAAGTATTCAATATGATCAAAAGCCGTTATACTTAGAAACACCGAAAATGCATTGTCCATTTGGAGTTAACAACTTTGAAGGTAGTGACCGGTACAATATTTCGTTTAATTTAGTTGAAGATATGGAAAATATTATATTAGCTATAGAGGATAAAATTGTAGAACAAGAAAAGAACAACATATTTGTGGACACGAATATTGTCCAAATTGTAAGTTATATTGTGATGTAAGAAATCATATTTGTTATATTACAAAGAAAAAACGAAAAGAAATAATAGAAGAAGAAAACATAGGATTTTTTTTATTTTGAAGCATATAATGAAAGAAAGCACGAAGTCAATTTAAGTGTTACACAATACTCAAATGGAGAATCATTTGTTCATTACAACATTGAAGAAGCTTGCAAATTTCTTTTTTCTAATCAACACAAAGACTTTACTTTTATTGCACACAATGGTTCAAAATATGATTATGTATTGATTGTTGAATACATAATGACAACAATGAATGAAATTCCCGAAATTGTGCAAAATGGTGGTAAAATAATGTATTTGAAATATCAAAATGTCACATTAATGGACAGCTATTTACATCTAACAAATCCTCTTAGCAAATTTTCAAAAATATTTTCTTTGAAAGGAGAGAAAAAAGGGTATTTTCCGCACAAATTTAATACACCAAAAAATAAAGAATATATAGGTCCACTTCCCGATAAACATTATTATGGTTTTAATCAAATGAAAAATGAAGCCCGGAAAGAATTTTTGGATTGGTATTATTGGAATGAAAAATTCACTTTTGATATGCAAAAAGAAATTTTAGAATATTGTCAAAGTGATGTTAGAATTTTACGATTAGGATGGATGGAATATAGAAAAATGATTTTACAAATTACTAATAAAAAAATAGACCCCACAAGTTATTTGACTATTGCATCTTTAACTCAAACAATTCATAGGTATATACATATGCCTGAAAATTCAATAGCAATATTGAGTAATATTACAAAAGGAAAACAACAATCAAAAATAGGAGACAAATGGTTAGAATATATAAAGCATACAAATAAGATAGAAAATCTAATAAAAGAATACAAAATTCCTAATTTCTATTTTGGAAATAATGCAAGACATAAATATGTAGATGGTTATGACCCTGCAACAAATACAATTTATGAATTTTTAGGAGATTATTATCACGGAAATCCTGAAGTGTACAAAAACAAAATGTTTAGAAAGAATTACAACTTTAATAAAACATTTTTTCAATTGAATGAAGAAACAAATAAACGGCTTGAAAAATTAAAAGAATTAGGATACAATGTCGTATACATTTGGGAAAATGAGTTTAATGAATTACGAAAGCACGATAAAAATGTTATTGATTTTTTAAATACGTATAATGTACCAATACATTTTAGAGATGCATTATTTGGTGGTAGAACAGATCCTAAAAAATTATACCATAAATGTAAGGAAGGGGAAATAATTAGGTATGTAGATTTTACAAGTTTGTATCCTTGGGTTTTAAAATATTGTTTATTTCCATTTGGACATCCTTCAAAAATATATAATGAAATCGACTTATTAGGTATAAGAAATATAGAACAATTTTTTGGGGTTATAAAGTGCACCATTATTCCTCCAAATGATTTGGAAATGGCTGTGTTACCATTAAGGACCCGGGGACAGTCCAAGATGGAAAAGCTTACATTTCCATTGACAAAAATGACTGGAACTTGGTGCACTGAAGAAGTAAAATTAGCTTTGAAAAAAGGTTATGTGATAGAAAAAATTCATCAAGTTGTACACTGGGAAAATACATCTTATAAAATATTTGAAAGTTTTATTAATACTTTTTTAAAAATAAAACAAGAGGCAAACGATTATCCTGAGTGGGTACAAAATGACGAAGATAAAAATTTGTATATAAAAAAATATTTTGAGAAAGAAGGAATATTGTTAAACAAAGAAAATATATTTAAAAATAATGGAATGAGAACCATAGCCAAACTTTTTCTTAATAATTTGTGGGGAAGATATTGCTTGAAACCTAACAAAAGACAAAATAAATATTGCAACAATGCTGAGGTATATGACATTTTATCAGATTCTAGAAATGATAATGTTGTTATTCAACCTATTCCACAAATAAATGATGATGTGAAATATCATATAGGATTTAATATATTAGATGAATATGCAGAAACTAATTTTAGTGTGAATGAAGTTATTGGTGTTTTTACTACCGCTTATGCACGAATTAAATTATACAATTTAATGGATGATATAGGGTTTAAAAATGTTTTATATCACGATACGGACTCAGTGATTTATGTTGAAAACAAAACAAATATGTATATTTACAACGAACAATTAGGAGATTATTTAGGCGAATTGACTGACGAATTGTATGATGATGAGAAGAAAATATGTAAAAAATGCATTGAGTATGTAGCCACAACACCAAAATCATATTCATTATTATTTGATGATGGAACAACAATGACTAAAGTGAAAGGATTTTCATTAAATTTTCAAAATTCACAAAGTCTAAATCATAATGAAATAGCAAACATGATGTTAAATGAACAAAACAAAGTAATTGAAATAAAATATGATGTTTTAAGAAAACCTAAAAAATCATCACTTACCGATAAACAATATGCAGCTCTTGGAATTGAAACAAGAAGTGAAACAAAATCATTTTCTTTTAATTATGATAAAGGTTTTATTCAGTTGGAAACATTTAATATAATACCTTGGGGACACAAAGATATTGTTAGTGACAATAAATAAGGTTTATTATATTAAACAATGAGTAAATCAATTTCTGAAAAAGAAATACAAAAGTTTTATTTAGATCCTGAAATAGGATTGAGTGGTGTATCATCATTTACAACTAAATTAAAATCTCGTGGGTATAAAGTTACCGAAAAGCAAGTCAAAGAAGCTATTGAAAGCACTGAGCTTAATCAAACATTTTCTCAAAAAAAGAAATTGAATAGAAAAGAATTGTTTCCTATTTATGGTAAAGACCCTAATAAAAATTATATTCAAGCTGATTTAGCATTTAAACCAAATGTTAAAAGACAAAATAGAGGATTTTCTGTAATTTTAACGGCTATTAATGTAAACACAAGAACGGCTTATGCATATGCACTCAAATCAAAAACGGTCAAAGATAAAAATAATAAAAACATTGAAAGTGCTGAGGGAATTATACCGGTTTTTAAAAAATTAATAAAAGATTCAAAAATGAATGTATTGACAACTGATAATGGATCAGAATTTACGAACAAAGCTATGAAAAAGTTATTAAAAGACAATGATATTGAACACTATTTAAATGAGCCTGATGACCATTCAACTATGGGTATGATTGAAAGATTCAATAAAACATTAGGTAGTATTAGAAGCGAACTCTGCAAGTAAAGATAGCGTGAATTGGGTTGATTATTTAGACTCTATTGTTAAAAATTATAATAGCACACAAAATGTTGGAAATATTAATAGGTCCGCGCCTGATAATATGTCATTTACAAAAATAATTAGAAATATTTTATTAAAAAGAAATAAATTGACCGAACTTCTTGAAAAAGTAGGTATAAAACCTGGAGATAAAGTAAGAATTAAAATTAAAACTAAAACATTTGATAAAGAGTCTCAAAAATGGTCTACGAAAATATATAAAGTAAAATCAATAAAAGGATTAAGTTATGTTATCGAGGATGGTAATGAGACTTTAGCTAGACGATATAAACCAAGAGAATTATTAGAAGTCAAAGGAAATGCTTCTAACAAAAAGACTAATGAACCCACGGTAAAAGAATTAGTAGTGAAACAAAATAAAAAAGAAAGAACTTTGAAGAAAGAAGGAGTTTCATCTTCCAATAGAATTTCTAAAAGAACACGAAGTCAAAATAAAAATAATAAAGATAATGAAACAGAAATTGATTTACGATAATTTTTTTAAATTAGATTATATATATATATAATTATGGTAAGAGCAAATCAAACACAAGCTCAACGAAGACTTAATAATAGAATTTATTGTGGGTACAAGGACCCTGCACCATCAGGTCGTCCGCTTGGAAATCAAATTCAATGCAAAGCTAGTGGTCAATTAAGACGTTTTGGAAGAATTTTAAGAGCACCTCATCCAGCCGATAGGCAACAAAATAGACGAAGACGATAATTTTATATAATATATATAATATATATAATATGAGAAAGATTTTGACTGATGATATTGTTAGACAATATTGTTTAAATGAATCAGGGTTTAAAAATGCTGCATCAAATAAATCAATTTTTAAAGGGTATTCTAATTTAGCATCAAAAAATTATTCAATGACTGCACCTTCTCAGAATTCTGTGGACTTTTATAATTCAATTTCACAAACTTCATTTATAAATCCATCTGATTTGATTCAAAATTTAAAACGAAATGATGTTAATGTTTTTGTCCCGGAAAATTATACGAGAGCGGACAATTTACAAAGGTTTGCAGATTTAAGTGAATCTGATGTAGAAACTCCAATAAGAACTCCTATATCACCTGAATCTGAATTTGAAGAAGAAGAATATTTTTTGAATGAATTAGAAACTAGTCAGTTAAATTTTAGATTAAACAGTTTACAAAAAGATATACGAATTTCACCATCACCATTAAATACTCCAGAAAATCAAGGCGAGTCAGGTAGTTCTAGAAGAACCGTTGTCAATCCTGTATTTCAACAAGCTTTATTCAATGCAGCTATGAAAAATCAAGAAGACGATAATGATACGAGTGGTGTTCAATATATGGGTTTGGAAATAAGTCCTATTTCAACAAGATTAGTAGTTAAGTACCGACTATAGCGTACCATTTATATAAACAAAATAACTAAATAATAAATACAAGAAATAATTACGTAATAAATTGAGAATAAATTACGTGATTAAATGTGTATACAATAAAAAATAAATAAAAAATCTACAACAAAAATAATAATAATAAATGTAAAATAAAAACAAAATATAAAAGATAAAGATTAAAACTTATAAGTAAATGAAAAGTAAATATTGATTAAGTTTTCAATAAGTTATATGTTAATTGTTCTTAAATCATTTATCCAAATTCCCACCATATGTTTCCTTTATTTGTTTTCCAACCCATTTTTCCTATTTTCATTTTACCTTCACCTTTATGGTCTTGTACCCAATAATAAGCATTCAAGAAACATAAGCTTGGTAAAGAATATTTGTTCTTTTTTACTTGAGTTCTTGTACTAATTCCATTTTTTTCATTATCTTTTTCAAATTTTTTGATAACATCAAAAACATTGATGCAAGCATCTTTTAATTCATCACCTTCATATTTTTCATAATATCTTGTTTTGTCACTTATATTACGAAACATAAAAATAAAATCTTCATTCATTATCGGAGTTGGGTCATAAATAGAACCATCCTTACGTTCAATCCAACAATGTAAGTCTAATGTATTCATCTTGCTTTGTTTACACTATTGAGTTACACTCTTTAAGTGGATTTTATTTTTTGAGGTTTTTTGTCCCCCTGAAAAAACCGAAGAAATTACGGGTTTGGAGAATGAGGAGTCAATTTCAAGAAAAATCTAATAACATCGTCAGAAAAATTTTCAAACAACGAAGAAATTCTAAGCTCCAAACCATTCTCTCCAAGTAAATTTGAAGATGCAACTAATGTATCTCTCCTCGCTTCGCTAGTAAAGAAACCTAAACCTTCACAAATCAAAACATAGTTGTCTACAATGTTATTATTCACATCTAAATCAGCGTGTTGAATTTTGAAATTAGCTTGTTGAGTACCTGTTTCATTACCTGCTAGCTGAAATATACACATTACACCAAAAGTATTTGAAGGAAATTCCAATATTCGAATACCTTGACCAGCTTTAGGCTGTATTCTCGGAAAATTTGACAAATTAAGATTTTCGTATTGTAAAGTTTTTGTTGTTAACTTATTGCATTCTATATCATTACATTCTATATCATTGCAACCTATTATATCACCTTTCATATTAATTCTGAAAAATTGAGTTGCACTACCATCAGGTTTTTTTTGAAAATTTATAAAATATATAGTTTTAGCATTTAGTATGTCCACGGCTGAGGTATTCAAACCAATAAATGAATTACCTGATACTTTTGTTCCAAATAAATCAATGTTAGTTTTGTTATTTGTAGTATTGTCTATTTCTCCATTGACTCTTGCATTTCCATTTACTAACAAACCGGAAGTTGTATTTACTTGCAGTTCACTGCCTGTAACAATTATAAGACTATTATCAGTTCCATCCTTTAGTTCAATTTGTGCAGTTCCACTATTTAAAACATTTTTCAAATATCGGAAGTTTATAATTGAAGTATTCAAAACGTCTCTGCCGTATAGATTGTTTACGTATACGTTACCAACTGTCCTTTCTATATCATTACCACCGGGTAGGTTTTGCCACTTAGTAGACCCCCCGGTAGGAGCATTTCCATTAACCGTATCACATTGTATATTTTTACAAACAATATCATTTCCAAAAGAAGACATCTGATATATATATATATATATTAAATCACAATTTAAAATCAGGTTTAACCCCTAATCTGCGACGTGATGAGCTATCTCATCAAACACTCAAATCTGAGTTTCTCTGCGACATGTAACTCAAATTCACTATTGAAGACAGTTCTGAAAAGCTCTCAGCAAGCCGCATGCAATCGTGCACTTATGAGCAACCAAGCCGTCTTGATGCTCTTGATATTCTTCGAGACGCGCTCCATTTTAACTTGGCCATACTGGGTTACATCTAGGGCACATGTGCAGTAGTGTTACAACCCCCCCTAATACTCTAAATAGCCCTAACCACATGTTGGATACTTGGTAAAATTACATCCGGAAGTCTAGGGTCAATATTTGGGCTTAGGTTGTTAACAATGTGCATATACATCAACATTTTTCGGTTGGTAATCACGTCGCCGGTATCAATTGTCGTGCATTTCAAACCTGCGTATGCGATTCGCTTTGCAAAGACCTTTCCGACACTATTTTCAAAAGTTGAGTTAGGACCGTTATGCAAAAGTTATCGTAGATAAACCTAACTTTTCAAAAACCCAAAACTCCTTTCGCAGATTAGGGGTTAATCCAAACCAATAATCCTGAACCCGAGATTGTTACAACTTTACTTTCCATACATACACCGATAATTCCAACATTATTTGTAGTGATTTGTGAAGAATTGACTGACCCTCCCGGTGCACAACCCAACATTTGACCTTTGACATAACTTCCATCAATAGCTTTACAAGTTGTGAATCCTTTTGTACAAACGAAACAAGAATTTCCGGTTGTTGAATTTTGAACACAAACTCCAATAGGCATACAATTTTGATTAGATTGACTTGCCGAAGCTGCATATATTTTTACACCATTTACATCTGAAAAATCATCAGAAAATTGAACAATATCTCCAGCATTTATTGTAGCTCCGGTATTATTTACAAAAGTGAATACATCACCTGTATGAGGAACCGGACTTGTGGGTAATGTTGCCGTATATGCATTTGTCAAACCTGTCAAAGGAATTCCTAAGGTCGTCAATGATGATGTTGGCGTTGTATATGCCCAGTCTATGCTACTTACAAGTCGTATAGCACTACAATCCAAATCTCCGCTTAAATTAATGTTATTTCCAGAATTACCGACAGCCAAAACTTGACTTAATGAACCAATACTTCCATTATTAATAGCACCAGATTTTATTTCACCGGAAACTGAATCATAATACAATTGTAAATTTTCTAATGTCACATCAGGACTTGGTCTTATAGGTTTTACCGTAAATGAACTTGGATTTACAGAATTTAATTCAACACCGGTTGCATTTATACAAATAGTATTGTTGACAGAC
Source organism: Cymbomonas tetramitiformis (assembly GCA_001247695.2). Classification (NCBI taxonomy): domain Eukaryota; kingdom Viridiplantae; phylum Chlorophyta; class Pyramimonadophyceae; order Pyramimonadales; family Pyramimonadaceae; genus Cymbomonas; species Cymbomonas tetramitiformis. Next base: position 24,083 of record LGRX02005031.1, read on the forward strand.
GAAGTTCCTCCGGTATTCTTATTAGCATATGAACCTAATGACACTGAATTTAGACCACTAAAAACTTCGCCTGCAAATCTTCCTACAGAAACAGATTCCACACCGGCGTTACTTTGTCCGGAATCATCTCCTAAATTTACCGAATAATTCCCAGCTTGGTCATATCCACTACCTGAACCTAAAGCCAAAACATCAATTCCACAACCGAATGAACCAGCATTTCTGCCTATTAATATTGCACGTTGTGCATTTATATATCCGTCATCATTTGTTGTTTCACCAATACGAATTTTAGCATCTTGAGTACCGCCTCTAATCCTAATTAAAGCACCATCAATTTCATCTTGATTTATCGTAAATTTTCCAGTTCCGGTAAAAGAAATATCATTCGTTGTAGTTGTACTTCCTTGGTCGGTAACAGATTGTAAATTTTGGTTTGCCCCGGAAGGCAAGTTTTGAAGCAAAGAACCGTCACCAATAAATTTTCCAGAATTCAAAGTGATATCACCGAACAAAATCATTTTCAAAAGCATTAATTAGAATCTACCCAAGTTGTGAGATTATAACATTAGACATTCTTGAAAAATATAATCCAACAATACAATGTGATATTCTTCAATGGAACTATAAAAACAGATATGTCCCAAAAACATTTGATATAATATGGGCAAGTCCACCGTGCACGGAGTATTCCAAAGCACACCGACGCAAACCAAGAGATTTGGTGTTAGCGGACACTATTGTGAAACGCACACTTGAAATTATTGATTTTTTTCAACCGACATATTGGTATATTGAAAACCCGGCTGACGGTGGATTGTTGCAACATAGAGAATTTATGAAACCTTTAGAAATATACAAACACACATGTTGTTATTGTAAATATGGATTTCAATATAGAAAAATGACAAACATATGGACAAACAAAGAACATCTAAATCTAGAAGTATGTAACAAATATACTCCATGTGATATCAAACAACAATATGGCAAACACATGTATACCGCTCAACGCACACAATCATCAAATTCCAAAGACAATATAGGAATAAGTAATGCATATGTCATTCCAAAGTTGTTAATAATAGATTTAACCCCTTAGTTGCCGGAGGAATTTCGGGGTTTTGAAAATTTTGGTTTATTTGCAATAACTTTGGCATAAGGGTCCTGCCTCAACTTTTGAAAATAGTGTCGGAAAGGTCTTCTCAAGGCGAATCACATGCAAACGTTAGAAATACATGACACTTGATACCGATGACGTGATTGTCAACTGAAAAATGTTGATGGATGTGCACATCGTTAACAATGTAAGCCCTAATATTGACCCTATACCTCCAGGTATAATCTTACCAAGTGCTCAACATGCGGTTAGGGCTACTTATATTATTAGGGTTTTGTAACACTATGACACATGTGCCCTAAATGTGACTCATTATGGTTAAGCTAAAATAGAGAGCGTCTGGGGAAATATTTAGAGCATTGTCGCAACATGGTTGCTCCCAAGTGCATGGCTGCACGCGGCTCGATGAGAGCTTTTCAAAACTGTCTTCAAAAGTGAATTTGAGTTATTTGTCGCCGAGAAAATCAGTTTTTAGGGCTTGTTGAGAATTCTCAACGTGTGGCAGCTAAGGGGTTAATCAAAGATTTGAATATCAAAAGAAACAATCAAAATTGTTTCCTGCTAAGAACAGTTTCTTTTAAAAAAATAATAAACAAACTATATTATATCTTTAATGAAAATTGTAAAGGTAAAAGATATGAATATCGATGTGCCAAATGGAAGTGCTTTCAATATCAAAACCGGACCGAACATGTTAAAAGCTCATCAAAATTCAATTTTTATAGGCAAAAGAGGAAGCGGAAAATCAGTTGCGGTGACTAACTATCTTAAAATGTTGAAAAAAGAAGGGTCATTACATCGAATATTTGTTATAAGTCCTACATTTAATTCAAACAAAAAATTAATGAAGTCATTAGATATCGACTCCGAAGATGTGTACGAACCCGACGATGCTGCAAATGTTATTAATGATATTATTCAAAAAGCCGAAGAAGAAAGAGACATATATTTGAAATATCATGAAGACTTGAAAAAATGGAATTCATTGATGGACAAATTAAATAATAGAAACATCTTTATCGATGATATCGACCCAGAATTATTGCTCGAATTTTTTACATCAGACGGTTTCGAAAAGCCCGTACATAAATATAATGGTGAACGTCCTATATTGGCTGTTTTTGTCGATGATTGTCAATCAAAGAATTTGTTTCGAACTCCAAAATTTCTAAATTTTATTACAAGACATCGACATATAGCTGATTTTGAAACCGGTGGGGCGTTAGGCGTATCATGCTTTATTTGCATTCAGAATTTTAAATCTCAGTTTGGAGGCTGTCCAAGAGCGGTGAGGAATAATGCAACTTCTTTAGGAGTATTTAAAATGAAAGACAAGAAAGAATTACAAGAAATATTCGAATCATGTTCCGGAGAAATCGATGAAAAGACTTTCTATGAAGTATATGCACATGCTATCAATGAACCACATTCATTTCTATTAATCGATTTACATAAGAAAGACAATCATCCATCGATGTTTCGAAAACGATATTCTGAATTCATAATTCCTGAAAAAATAAATCATAACTTATGAAGAAAACATCTTGTGAACGGTGTATAGCTATTTCAAAAAGTAGTGGAAATCAATGTAGAAACATGACTTGTAAATATAGTCCTTATTGTTATGTTCATAGAGTAGTAGATATAAAGGAAAGTAGTATTCCAAATTCAGGTCTTGGAGTATATGCCAAAGAAGACTTGAAAAAAGATAAGTTAGTTGGTCGATACACCGTCGGCACGCAACGATTGACAATGAATGAATTACCTCCATTGAATCGAAGAACACATATTTGGAAAAAGAATAGTAATCTGTTTTATGATGCATCGAAAACAAATTCAGTTGCCGGTAAGTTCAATGATTGTACCCCTCAAAGTGCCAAAAGAATCAAATGCAAAAATTATGCTAAAATAAATTCCGTAGGAAATGTTCGATTAACATCAAATGTAAAAAAGAATCAAGAGATATTTGTTTCTTATGGGAAAGACTATTGGAAAGATAAATGATACAAATATTCTTTTAAAATTCTGGAAATAATGATTTGAATGTTTTATGAAAATGAGGGTCTAAATTCAAAACGTCATGATAAGTCGGAGGGACCGCGTTTGGCTTTTCTTCGGTTTTTTAAACTTTGTCTTTCTTTTTTGTTTTTTTAATAATTACTTGAGGTTGATGTTCATCGTCACTAGAACTACTTTCGGTATCAGATTCCACAACAATTATAGGCTTCTTTTTTGATTTTCTAACATATTTCTGGTCAATGATTTTCGGTTCTGATTTATTTTCTATTTTTTCAGTATTTTCAGGTTCTTTTATCGATGATTTAATTTTATTTTGTGCAGCCTCTAATTCTTTCTTATTTTCTATTTCCTTTGCAAGTTTGATATCCTTTTTCGCTTCAGAATTTCTTTTTCTTGTTTCCATAGCTTTCAGTCTAGCAACTTTTAATCGTTCTAAGGTTGTCTCATCAGTGATTTTTTCACCCTTTTTAAAACCCATATTAGAATACACAAGAAAATAATTTTCTAATCATTACTAATGTTTTCTATTGATGTATATTAGATAAAATATATATGTTAAAGATATATATACAATGTTTGAAATTAATACTTGTGATGTTTTTCAATTTGGTACAATCATTGTAGCTTTAATTCACGCTATAGGATATAATATGAGACGGTCAAGGTGTAAACAATTAGATTGTCTTTGTATCAAATGTGAAAGAGATATAATGAATTCAAAAGAACTGAGTATTGATAAAAATGTGTTAGAATCCGCTTAAAGATTATAAGTTCTATATTATAACAATGAGTGAAATTAATACACATTCTCCTAAGTATACGAAGGTTACTTCCAAGAATGGTAAAGTATACTATAAAAAACCCTTAGACATGAATAGAAGGGATAAAGGAAAATACTATCAAGCCAACAAACCATTGTTACAAAAGAATCTAACCTTAGACCGAATTTTAATAAATAAAAATGTCGGTATTTCTACGATGGAAAAGCATGGTATTGATAAAGTAAAAATTGTTGAAATATTCTCCAATAAAATTAAAGAAAATCCTGAAGACTTTGAAAAATACATGGAAATTCAAAACAAATTTTTGGAAAGGTTAAATGTAACAAAATCCACCTAAAGAATTCGTTACTATTCCGTAATAAGAAATATATTGTATAATAATAATGCCACCTAAAAAGTCGAATGACAAAGATGGTAAAGATGATAAAGGCAAAGCTCCATTGACTAAATCAAAGAGAACCAATCTTAAAAAAGTTAAAAACCATAGGGTTGGAATTTTAGAGGCATCAAGTTCAAGACAATTGACAAAGGAACAATGGATTAAATTAAATCAAATTGAAAATAAAAAAGTAAATAAGGAATTTACCAAAGAAAATAAAACACAAAAAATACAATCTGAAATTAAAGATTTTGAAACAAAAAATGAAAAAATACAAGACCTTGATTTGTTTACTCGACAAGAATATGAAGAACAATTTACGGATAAAGATGTTACAAAAGATTTTGTTGATAAAGGTGGAAATTCCGGAGTAAGCATGAAAATCAAATTTAATAGATTTATTAGTAAACCTTTAAAATATTGGATGAATTTGATTAATAAAAAAATAGACCAAGCTTCGGAAGATGTAAAACACTTTCAATTTGGTGTAAATTTCCAAGATGGTTCTTCAGAATTTTTGAGTGCAAAAAATGAAATGGAATTTTATAAAAAATTAGAAGGAATGATTCAGTCTGGAGATGATAGAGGGGCTGTGAATTTTATTACGATTTCACTTTTAAATTTTAAAAAAATAAATGGAAAAGGCCAACCATTGTCGGTGCCAAAATCTGTGGAAGAATTGAAGCAAAAGAAAAGTTGCATTACAATTAAGGATGAACAATGTTTTGCAAAATCTTGCATTATTATGAATTACAAAGATAAAAAAGACAATGAAGAAATAACTTACAAAGTCTACAATCATATTTGCAACAATGTTAAGAATCGATTGATAAGAGAAGGTATAAATTTGATGAGAGAATTAGGATTTGATTCTCAAGACGGTATAGGATTTGATGACATTCATGTCTTTGAAGAAAAATTCAATAGAAATATTACAATTCATGGAATGACTGATTTAGGTTGTACAATTATGTACCCACCATCCAAGGAAGGTTTACCCGACAGACCTGAATGGAATTTTGTATATTACCATTTAAATTCAAGTATTGGACACTACGAACCAATAACGAAAATCGAAGCATTTTATGGAATAGCTGACCGGCCAAGATGTTTTAAATGTAAAAGTAAATTGTGTGATTTTTCTAAAAAAGGAATAAAACCATTTATTGATTGGAAGAAAGCCATACACTGTGAAGATTGTAATATAAAATTTCCAAATCAGAAATGTTATGATTTACACAAAAAAGGGACAGCTTGTCAACATTTCCATAGGTGCAAAGGTGAGTGTAAAAAGGTTTACGATATAAGAAAAGAACAAGAACACATTTGTGGACATGAATTTTGTCCAAATTGTAAACTATATTGTGACATGAGAGAGCATCAATGTTACATTACACCAAAGAAACCAAAAGATGTTGTTGATGAAAGTAAAATAGGATTTTTTGATTTTGAAGCATACAATGAAACAAAGCACGAAGTGAATCTGAGTGTGACACAATATTCTAATGGAGAGGAATTTATTCACAACAATATTGGAGAAGCTTGTAAATTTTTATTTTCAAACAAACATAAAGGGTTTACTTTTATAGCACATAATGGTAGTAAGTATGATTATGTACTTATCATAGAATACATAATGACAACAATGGATGAAATTCCTGAAACGGTACAAAATGGTGGTAAAATAATGTATCTAAAATATCAAAACGTGACATTAATGGACAGCTACCTACATTTAACAAATCCATTAAGTAAATTCTCAGAAATATTTGATTTGAAAGGCGAAAAGAAGGGCTATTTTCCACACAAATTCAATACTCATGAAAATCAAAATTATGTAGGCGAAATTCCCGATATATCATTTTATGGTTATAATCAAATGAAAGAGGATAGCCGAAATGAATTTTTGGAGTGGCATGAACAAATGACAACCGATAAATATATATTTAATATGCAAAAAGAAATATTAGATTATTGTCAAAGTGATGTAAGAATATTACGATTAGGATGGATGAAATATAGAGAATTAATTTTGGATTTAACAAATAAAGAAATTGACCCAACAGCCTATTTAACTATTGCTTCTTTAACACAAACAATCCATAGATATTTACATATGCCCGAAAATTCCATAGCTATTCTAAATAGTGTCATTAGAGGGAAACGACAATCGAGAGTAGGTGACATTTGGTTGGAATATGTAAAACATACAAATAAAATTCATAATTCAATCAAAGAATATAAAATTCCTCATTTCCATTTTAAAAACAATGAAAGGCACAAATATGTCGATGGTTATGACCCTGAAACAAATACTATATATGAATTTCTTGGAGATTGTTGGCATGGAAAACCAAAAACAAATGGTAAGAATATGTTTAGAAAGAATTATGCAACAAATAAAAAATTTTATCAACTGTATGAAGAGACTAAAAAAAGATTGGAAAAAATTCAAAGTCTTGGATACAACATAGAAATTATGTGGGAAAGTGATTTTAAAGAATTACAAAAAAATGACCAAAATGTTATCGATTTCGTAAATAGTTATAACACACCTATCGTGTTCAGAGATGCATTATTTGGTGGGAGAACAGACCCTAAAAGATTGTATTATAAATGTAAAAAAGGAGAAACCATTAGGTATGTAGATTTCACAAGCTTGTATCCTTATGTCTTGAAATATTGTAAATTTCCATTAGGTCATCCTACAAAAATATATCAAGAAATTGATTTGAAAGGAGTCACTGATATTGAACAATTCTTTGGAGTTATAAAATGCACCATAATTCCACCAAATGATTTGGAAATGGCAGTATTACCATTGAGGACCTTGGGACAGTCTAAAATGGAGAAATTGACATTCCCTTTGACAAAAATGACTGGAACGTGGTGCACCGAAGAAGTAAAATTAGCTTTGAAAAAAGGATATACAATTGAAAAAATACATCAGATTGTCCACTGGGAAAATACATCTTATACTATTTTTGAAAGTTTTATTAATACTTTTTAAAAATAAAACAAGAGGCAAACGATTATCCTGAGTGGGTACAAAGCGAAAAAGACAAAGATGTGTATATTAAAAAATATTTTGAAAAGGAAGGTATATTATTAGAAAAATATAAAATAAATAAAAATGAAGGATTGAGAACCATTGCAAAATTATTTCTAAACAATCTGTGGGGAAGATATTGTTTAAAATCAGATAAAAGACAAAACAAATTCATGAATAGTGCTGAGGTGTATGATATTCTATCAGATTCAAGAAATGACAATGTTCTCATTCAGCCAATAAAAAACAAAAATGGTGATGTTAAATACCAAGTTGGTTTTAATTTATTAAGTGAATATTCTGAAACAAACTGTACCGTCAACGAAATTATTGGAGTATTTACAACGGCACACGCCAGAATAAAATTGTACAATTTAATGGACGATGTAGGATTCGACAAAGTTTTATATCACGATACCGACTCAGTGGTATACATTGAAGATGCACCAAATAAACACGTACTCAACATTATGGACGATGTAGGATTTGGTAAAGTTCTATCTCATGATATTGACTCGGTGATATACATCGAAAATGAAACAAATGGACAAGTATACAAAGAACAACTTGGTGATTACTTAGGAGAATTAACGGACGAGCTATACAATGATAAGAAAAAGAAATATAAAACATGCATCGAATTTGTAGCAACGGCACCTAAATCATATTCATTAAAATTTGATAATAAAACGACAATGACTAAGGTAAAAGGATTTCCATTAAATTATGAAAACTCTCAAAGTATCAATCATGAAGAAATCAAAAATATCATTTTATACAATCACGGAAAAATTGTGGAATTAAAATACGACGTTCTTAGAAAACCAAGAAAAATTGATGAAAACAAACATTATGCAGCTCTTGGTATAGAAACAAGAAGCGAAACGAAATCATTTTCATTAAATTATGATAAAGGATATATTCAGTGGGAAACATTTAATATCCTACCCTGGGGACATAAAGATATTCCATTATAATAATGAGTAAGTCAATCACTGAAAAACAAATACAAGACTTTTATTTAGACCCCGAATTTGGATTAAGTGCTGTATCACCATTCACGGCCAAATTAAAATCTCTTGGCTATAAAGTCACACAAAAACAAGTCAAGGAAGCCATAGAAAAAACTGAAGTCAATCAAACCTTTTCTCAAAAAAAGAAAATCAATAGAAAAGAGTTATTTCCTATTTACGGCAAAGACCCTAACAAGAATTATGTTCAGGCTGATTTAGCATTTATTCCTGAATTCAAAAAACAAAATAGAGGTTACTCCGTTATATTGACGGCTATTAATATCAATACACGAAAGGCCTATGCATATCCATTAAAATCAAAAACTGTTAAAGATAAAAATAACAAAAACATTGATTCTGCTGAAGGAATAATTCCTGCTTTTAAAAAGTTAATAAAAGATTCAAAAATGAATGTATTGACTACGGACAATGGTGTAGAATTTACAAATAAATCTATAAAAAATTTATTAAAGGACAACAATATTGAGCATTATTTAAATGAAACTGAAGACCATATTACTATGGGTATGGTAGAAAGATTTAATAGAACATTAAAATTGAAATTCAAAAAGATAGAAGAAAGTAAAGACACCGTAAACTGGATTGATTATTTGGATTCTGTTGTCAAAAATTATAATAGTACACAAAATTCTGCAAATATTGATAAATCAACTCCTGATAATATGAACCTAACAAAGACCATCAGAAATATTTTATTGAAAAGGAATAAATTGACTAAGCTTCTTGAAAAAATAGATATAAAACCGGGTGATAAAGTTAGGATTAAAATCAAAACTAAAACGTTTGATAAAGAATCTCAACGATGGTCGACAAAAATATATAAAGTAAAATCTATAAAAGGATTGAGTTATATTATCGAAGACGGTAAAGAAACTTTGGCACGTCGATATAAACCACGAGAATTATTGGAAGTCAAAGGTAACAATTCTAATAATAAGAAATCCAGTGATGAACCTACAGTTTCTGAATTTGTTTCTAAACAAAATAAAAAAGAAAGAACTCTTAGGAAAGAAGGTGTCTCATCTTCTAATCGAATATCTAAAAGGACAAGAAGTCAAAATAAAAATAATAAAGATAATGAAACGGAAATTGATTTGCGACGATTTTTATCGATTGTATTATATATATTGTTATGGTAAGAGCTAATCAAACACAGGCTCAACGAAGGCTGAATAATAATGTTTATTGTGGATATAAAGACCCTGCACCCTCAGGTCGTCCGCTTGGAAATAAAATTCAATGTAAAGCTCGTCATCAATTGAGACGGTTTGGAAGAATTTTAAGACCACCTCATCCTGCGGATAGACAACAAAATAGACGAAACAATTAATATATATGTAATATTATAAAATATATGAGAAAGATATTGACTGATGATATTGTCAAACAATATTGTCTAAACGAATTAGGCTTTAGAAATGCTGCATCTAATAAATCAATATTTCATGGATACTCTAAATTAGCTTCTAACAATTATGCTATGACCGCTCCTTCTCAAAATAGTGTTGAATTCTATACTTCTATTTCCCAAAGTCCTTTGATAAATTCAGTTGATTTGATTCGAAATTTAAAAAGAAGTGATGTCAATGTTTTTGTTCCGGAAAAATATACAAGAGCGGACAATTTACAAAGGTTTGCTGATTTAAGTGAATCTGATGTAGAAACTCCAAGAAGTTATGTATCACCTGCTTCAGAACATGATGACGATGTTAAATATTTAGAAAGTTTGTCACCAACTCCAATAAATCAAGAAGAATCTGGACCATCAAAAAGAATGACAATAAATCCTTTTTTAAGACAAGCATTATTTAATTCAGCTCATAAAGGTTCACCTAGCCCTAGCCCTAGCCCTGCACGTTTAGATAATGATGATGACGATAATGATATTAGTGGTGTGGAAATTATAGAAGAAGAAGCAAGTCCACAAATGTATACAAGAGGACAACGTGCAAGTAGAGCTAATCAACCATAAATATATATATATTAATATATAAATGACGCGAGCTGAATGGAACGAAACATTAAAAAAATGTGCCAAAGAATATCATTCCAAAAAAGGCACGAAACCTCGTAAAAAATATTCCAAAAAGAAAAAGTTAATTAAATCTGCAAATATGCAATCACCACAAGTGACATCACGACCTATTGCAAATTTACCAACAAATAATAACAATCGAGGACCTGCAAGATTTCCTTTTAATTTAATTGTGTAAATTTCTTCGGTTTTTTCAGGGGGACAAAAAACCTCGAAAAAATAAAATCCACTTAAAGAGTGTAACTCATTAGTGTAAACAAAGCAAGATGAATACTATTGACAACAAACATTGTTGCATTTGTCTTGAGTCTTTTGAACACAAATCTTATGATGCATTCAACTTTATTTGCCAAGTTTGCAACGAAGGTACAATATGTGATGAGTGTTCAAATGAAATGAAAGGTCAAACAAGTGATGGAGTTGTAGAATGTCCAATATGTCGTTCAAAAAATTGGAAATTTCAATTTAGCTCAGGTGTAATGGAGTTGTATTTGTGTGACGAAGTAAATTTGGATGGTGGTTCCGAATGTCAAAGAATTCCGGCTTTGAATTTTATGAGAAAAGTATATCATGGTGAAGAAATATATAACTATATTAATGTAAATATAAGAAGGAGCTATAAAGATGAATGGAAATTTGTAATCGAACTTAGAAACTTTGATGGCTCTTTCTATTCAGAAATTAAGTTGTCATTTGAAGATACAAAATTGAAACAAATAAAAGAAGAAAAACTCTTAAAAAAATAGAATTAAATGTATGCAAAAAGAATTTTTTGAAAATATGGACGAAAATTGTACCCATATTCCTGCTTTAAATATAGCAAGAAAAAATAGAATTGGTGAGAATTGTTACAATTATTTAACAGTCAAAATATGTGATGATGGTAATATAACAATTTGTAATGTAGATAGTTCTATTCAAATGACAATGTTTAGTCAAGAAATGAATAATGAATATTGTAAAGAAATTTTAGAGTCAATGGAACGTAGGTATTCAATTACAAGGTATCAAATGATTTAAGAACAATTAACATATAACTTATTGAAAACTTAATCAATATTTACTTTTCATTTACTTATAAGTTTTAATCTTTATCTTTTATATTTTGTTTTTATTTTACATTTATTATTATTATTTTTATTGTAGATTATTTATTTATTTTTTATTGTATACACATTTAATCACGTAATTTATTCTCAATTTATTACGTAATTATTTCTTGTATTTATTAGTTAGTTATTTTGTTTATATAAATGGTACGCTATAGTCGGTACTTAACTACTTTAGTCCTATTTCAACAAGATTACAACGTGCAAAAAATAATAAGCAGCTATGAAAAATAATATATAATAATATATAAATGACGCGAGCTGAATGGAATGAAACATTGAAAAAATGTGCAAAAGAATATCATTCTAAAAAGGGTACACAGCCTAGAAAAAGATATTCAAAGAAATCAAGCAAGAATAAATTTATGAAACAAAGTCCACAGCCTCAAGTAATTTCAAAACCTCTTGTAAATTGTCCAACAAATCAAAGAGGTGCTCGCTTTCCTTTTGGTCTTGTAATATAAATTTGTGTATTCATAAAAAAGACTCTTTTATTTTCAAAAGACTTTTTTATAATGAACGAGTAAATGTTTGTATATACTTTAATAATATATTTTTACTTATTGTAAATTTATTGTACATTTCTTAAAAGACTCTTTTATTTTCAAAAGACTTTTTTATAATGAGTGAATGTTTGTATGTTGTAAATATTTTTATAACAAAAATTTTCCACTTAAAGAGTTAGACTTCATAAGGTAGAACAATGACTACTATTACTACTAATGATTATTTATTTATGTTATTACCATTAGTTCAACATAAAGAAAAAATGAAAGAAGTATTACAAGAACTTTTGGTAAAAGAAAAGAAAAGTAAAGAAGTAGTAAAAGCAAAAACTACTACTTGGAATGATCTTCCATTTGATGTCCAAGAACATATATATGAATTAAAATATAAACTTGAAATGAAAGATGTATTTGATGAATTCCTAATTAAACAAAAAGAATATTATTCAAGAGATTATATGAGATGCATTAACTATAAAGAAAATGATAATGACAACGTATGCCTAAAGGCTTGTGAAAAGTTAGAAGATTACCATTCTAATATGATATCTAGAAGAGTTCGTAATCATAATGAATACAAATTTATAAAAAATGGTAATACCACTACAATTCTTTTGAGGAATTGTATATTATTTTCACCTAATAAACGCGAACAAGAGTATTACGATTTTATTGAAAATATGAATGAAAATTATTTGGATGGGCGAGATATAGGTAAAAGTCATTTGAAAATTATACATCAATGTAATCCAAATTTTAGCTCAAAAAATGATTTAAAACATATGTGTATACGAAACAATATAAATGTTAAAGGTTTAACTAAAAGAGAACTTGCAAGAAGATTATTGACACTTCCATAAAATAACTTAAGAACAATTTATAATATATATATGTAATAATATACATCATTTATATAATTTATTTAAGAACTTATTTAAATTTATTTTAGAACTTATTTAAATCTTATTTTGTTACACATTTATTTACGTAATTTATTTATCATTTATTACGTAATTATTTATTGTATATTTATTGTATATTTCCTTGTCATTTTACTTGTCATTTTCTTGTCATTTTCTTGTCATTTTACTTGTCATTTTTCTTGTCATTTACTTGTCATTTTTCTTGTCATTTTCCCTTGTCATTTCCTTGTATGACTTATGACATATATGACATAGGGTTATGACATATGTCATAGGGTTTTCATAGGGTTTTTATAGTGATAAAAAAGCGTACCGTATAGTCGGACACTTACTACTATTTAGAATTTACTTTTTTCTATTTCGTTATTTACATTATGTTATGATTCTCATTTACATTTATTTTTATAGAAGTATTATAAAATCTAACTCTAACTCCAACTCTAACTTTAACTCTAACTTTAACTAAGATTCATATAATATTTTTATATTTTACTCGGCTACAATCGTAGATTGTTGCTATTTATATTTTTTGTAAACATATTTTGATTATATGATTCTCATTTACATATACTCGGCTACAATCGTAGATTGTTGCTATTTTATTTTTCATAGAAATATTATAAAATCTAACTCTAACTCTAACTTTAACTTTAACTCTGACTCTGACTTATATTTTAGTAATATATAAATGAATTTAAAAACAACTCACGTATATTTATATAGAACTTATCGTTAGAACAATTAACATATATCTTATTGAAACATTAATTAATTTACTTTTTATTTACTTTCAATTTTATCTTTATCTTTATATCTTTTATTGTAGATTTTTATTTTAGATTTTTTATTTATTTTTTATCGTACTCACATTTAATCACGTAATTTATTCGCTATTTATTACGTAATTATTTCTTTAGGGTTTTCTTATGTATTTATTAATCATTTATTATCGTCTTTAGGGTTTTTGGGGGCGTTATAATCGGTATTATACTACTCGCAAATATGTTCTTTAATGAAAAAAATACCTCTCACATATTATTTTACTTATCACCGCTATATTTCATATTAATATCCTATCACCGCAACATTTCACCTCACCACCGGCGCACCCCCCGCCCCGCCCCCGCGCAACACGCGCGCACCCCCGCGATTTCGGGATATTTTGGGCTATTTTTGGACGATTTTTGTAACTTTAGTCGGTCCAGAATTTTTTAATCGATATTTTAGGCGCAAGCTCGACGAATTAAGCAATTGTGTTAAATAATTCCGCAATAAGCCTGTACACCCGCCTTTGGGCTCTGAGAGCCGTAGCTGATTAGAAAACCAAAGGACGAGTGATATACCTTTCCAAAACAGCAATTGGCAACGGACTCACCAATTTTAAAATCCTGAGCTTCCCTGGACAGCTCAAGCGAGTTCTCACTGGAAATCATTTAACACGATGGAGAAGGTTTCCTCCAAAACTCACGCAAAGCTCCAAAATTCCACCTACGACTGCGAGCCATTACCAGGTAAATTCGTTATTGCCAGTCTCTTCTTTATACATAGCTTGTGAAAAACCAAGGTCTCGCTATTTACTTGCTGTTGCCTGATACGCGCAGATTACCGGACAGTTTCTGGCGTGAGTGGCCCGTTGGTTGTGCTTCACAACGTCAAGCAGGCTAAGTTCTCAGAGATCGTCAACGTCCGTCTTCCGGATGGTTCCGTACGAAGAGGTCAGGTGCTGGAGGTAGACAGCCAGATAGCGGTTGTTCAGGTGCGTCGTTGAAGCCTGTACTCACGGCTGGAGTATTAAGGTCACTAATATGTCGCTTTTGTGTGGCAGGTCTTTGAAGGGACAGCAGGAATAGACAGCAGAAATACGTCCGTCGAATTCACTGGGGAGGTATGTTTTTTGTCTTGCCATACCTGTTTTCTTAATAGCCACTCTTTAAAACTGTTCTATTTTGTTCATCCACTTTTAGGTTATGACAACGCCAGTTTCGGAAGACGTATTGGGGAGGATTTTCAACGGATCCGGAAATCCCATCGATAACGGCCCTCCAATTCTTGCTCGGAAATACTTAGATATTCAAGGTGAATGCTCCCGTAAGCTATGTTTATAAGCGCTTCCCTTTTTGCAATCGACGAAATGTTTCGTTCCTTACTTCATTTCGCGCAGGATCTAGCATCAACCCATCGGAGCGGACTTATCCAGAGGAAATGATTCAGACAGGCATTTCAACGATTGATGTGATGAATTCTATTGCCCGTGGGCAGAAGATACCAATATTTTCTGCCTCCGGTCTTGCGCATAATTCCATTGCGGCACAGATATGCCGTCAGGTTTTGTCCCTTTACAGATTCTTTTTGTCAATAGCTGAACGCACCATTTGTTGAACTTCTTAGTAACGACCTGCAGCATATGCAACAGGCAAGCTTGGTGAAGAAAGAAACACAAGATGTTTCTCGGGTGTGTGCTGACTTTCGCATTGACCTGAAAAATGTTTGTTTTCCTTTATTTTCCTTGGATTGTTCAGTATCGTGCTTTTTTCATCCATGTGAACAGGGCGAAACCGAGGAGTTTTGCATCGTGTTTGCAGCTATGGGGGTTGATTTGCAGACCGCGGAGTTCTTCAAACGGGTGCGTTCTTCGCATTTAGCCTGCGTTGCATCGCGGCCTCACGAAGTGCAATATTCCGTTTTCTCCTGACAGGACTGGACTGTCTAAACAGGACTTTGCAGAGCACGGTTCAATGGAAAAAGTTTCCCTTTTTCTTAATTTGGCCAGTGACCCTACGGTGGAACGAATCATAACTCCCCGTATCGCACTCACAACTGCTGAATATCTTGCATATGAGTGTGGAAAGCACGTCCTTGTGATACTTACCGATATGAGCTCTTATGCGGACGCCCTCCGCGAAATCTCCGCTGCAAGAGAGGAGGTGCCTGGAAGACGTGGTTATCCGGGATATATGTATACTGATCTGGCAACTATATATGAGCGTGCTGGGCGTATAAAGGTATGGCAAATACCAGCTATCAGTAAGACCTATGATTATTGATTTACTCAGTTCCCCCGAATGATACCGCATGCTTACTTAGAGTGACTTGTGTGAAGTTCATCTTGACACAGGGTCGAAGAGGTTCTATTACACAACTTCCCATTCTCACAATGCCCAACGACGACATCACACACCCCATACCGGACCTAACAGGATACATAACAGAGGGACAGATATATATCGATCGTCAGCTTGCACAGAAGAACATTTATCCCCCCATCAATGTCCTTCCGTCTTTATCGCGTCTTATGAAGAGTGCTGTTGGAGAAGGAATGACGCGCGCGGACCATGGTGAAGTTTCGAATCAACTGTATGCAAACTATGCTATTGGAAAAGATAAACAAGCTATGAAGGCTGTAGTCGGGGAAGAGGCACTGAGTTCAGACGACCTTCTATACTTACTGTTCCTAGAGAAGTTTGAGAACAACTTTGTTAACCAGGTTAACCTCACCTCCTGTTCCAAAACTTTTGTTGAGAAAGCAAGTTCTGACTGAAAATGTTACTAAGCGAGTCTTATTTGCTGTGCAGGGACTAGGTGAGGAACGCAGTATATTTGAGTCATTGGACCTAGCCTGGTCACTTTTACGGATTTTCCCTTCAGAGCTTCTCAGTCGCATCAGTCCCCAAATTCTAAGCATGTATTACTAGATCAGTTCCTTCCATCCACATAGTGGCCCACGAGAATGAGAACCCAAAAACTACGAGATTTTGCAGTATGAGGGTTATGTACATGGGTCTATATGGATTGATTAAAGTTGGAAGAAGGTTTTCACTTTGGGTGTTCAGGGTTTGTATCTGTATAAATACTGAGTGGATTTGACACTGATGGGCAGGTAAGTTGAAGGAGTAAGTATGTGAGGAGTTGTCAGCATTGAGGGTCGAGATTTGCTTAATTCACATGTGCAACTTGTTCGGTTCAAAAGAGACAATTTGCGTCATTGATTTCAAAAAAATTATAAATATAATGTACATGGTGTGCTGCCGAAATTTGATTTGGGTAAAAACCAAGCATCTGTGTGTATTGCCAATTTGTACATCGCTAGTTTCATAATTTTTAGAACGTCAGTAGAATGGGACTGACTGTAGTGTACTGTACTTTTTCACTATAATGACCCTATGACATATATCATAACCCTATGTCATAAATGACTAGGAAATATACAATAAATAATTAGGTAATAACTGATAGATAAATTACGTAAATAAATGCGTAACAAGACTACTAGTGTACCGATTACATCTCACCGCCAAAACTTATAGTAAGTAAAAATTATAAAAAGAGTCTTTCAATAAATATAACTACTAGTGTACCGATTATAGCCTCCCCCCAAAACCCTAAAGACAATAATAAATGACTAATAAATATATGAGAAAACCCTGAAGAAATAATTACGTAATAAATAGGGAATAAATTACGTGATTAAATGTGAGTACAATAAAAAATAAATAAAAAATCTACAATAAAAAATAAATTGGAAAATCTACAATAAAAAGATAAAGATAAAATTGAAAGTAAATAAAAAGTAAATTAATTGATGTTTCAATAAGATATATGTTAATTGTTCTTAAATCATTTATGGAATTTTTATAAGCCTATGAATTAATTCTTGTTTTCTACCACTCACTTTCAATTTATTCTTCCTACATTCTTCTTTTAATTGTGAAAGTGTATATGTTTCGATGTTGACAATATGATTTTTAACACTTGTTGTATTTAAAAATCGTTGTTTATTCGATGAGTCATCTTGTATATGTTGCATTAATAAATGAATTATGTACGAATGTAAATTTTTATGACCCTTGAATTCTTCAAAAGGTAGTGGTCTTGATTTCCCCCACTTCGTCTAATATATCCTTCATCTCAAGTTGATGTTTCATAAAAAAAATCTTCTCTTGAATTTCACAAGGAAGATGATTAAATGTTGTAGTCATTTTCGTTTATTTACTTTACTAAGTTACTATCTTTAAGTGGAATAATTTTTTAATCATTTATCCAAATTCCCACCATATGTTTCCTGCATTTGTTTTCCAACCCATTTTTCCTATTTTCATTCTACCTTTACCTTTATGGTATTGTAACCAATAATAAGCATTCAAGAAACATAAGCTTGGTGAAGAATATTTGTTCTTTTTTACTTGAGTTCTTGTACTAATTCCATTTTTTTCATCATCTTTTTCAAATTTTTTGATAACTTCAAAAACATTGATGCAAGCATCTTTTAATTCATCACCAGTAGTTAAGTACCGACTATAGCGTACCATTTATATAAACAAAATAACTAAATAATAAATACAAGAAATAATTACGTAATAAATTGAGAATAAATTACGTGATTAAATGTGTATACAATAAAAAATAAATAAAAAATCTACAATAAAAATAATAATAATAAATGTAAAATAAAAACAAAATATAAAAGATAAAAATTGTAAGTAAATGAAAAGTAAATTAATTAAGTTCTCAATATATATACATGTTAATTGTTCTTAAATCATTTGATACCTTATAATTGAATACCTACGTTCCATTAACTCTAAAATTTCTTTACAATATTCATTATTCATTTCTTGACTATACATTGTCATTTGAATAGAACTATCTACATTACAAATTGTTATATTACCATCATCACATATTTTGACTGTTAAATAATTGTAACAATCCTCACCAATTCTATTTTTTCTTGCTATATTTAAAGCAGGAATATGGGTACAATTTTCGTCCATATTTTCAAAAAATTCTTTTTGCATACATTTATTTCTATTTTTTAAGAGTTTTTCTTCTTTTATTTGTTTCAATTTTGTATCTTCAAATGACAACTTAATTTCTGAATAGAAAGAGCCATCAAAGTTTCTAAGTTCGATTACAAATTTCCATTCATCTTTATAGCTCCTTCTTATATTTACATCAATATAAGTAGTATACTACCGATTATAACGCCCCCCCAAAACCCTAAAGACGATAATAAATGATTAATAAATACAAGAGAAAACCCTAAAGAAATAATTACGTAATAAATAGGGAATAAATTACGTGATTAAATGTGAGTACGATAAAAAATAAATAAAAAATCTACAATAAAAAATAAATAAAAAATCTACAATAAAAAGATAAAGATAAAATTGAAAGTAAATAAAAAGTAAATTAATTAATGTTTCAATAAGATATATGTTAATTGTTCTTAAATCATTTCACCATTTTTAAAGATATGATATTTACCCATTCAACATATGCCGAATATTCTTTTTCATCTTCATTTTCAATATTTAAATCATAGAATTGTTTAGTTTTAATATGTGTAGGGGAGTCCTTGTGTTTAGAATCCAAATAATGTCTATGATACCCTTTTTCATTTATTCCATTATTTATGTCTTCATAACCTTTCTTTGTAATTTTTGTTAATATTTTTGTAAATGAGGTATCCATCCAAAAATCACAACAACCTTCATTTTTTTCGGGGTCAACTTTGACAATCCTTGGTTTGACATATATCAATTCACAAAGAATGTTTTGAGATTCTTCTTCATGCCTTTCTTGGAGTAAATTGCAAACAAGATTTTGAATATCATGTGAAGTATTCATCTTGCTTTGTTTACACTATTGAGTTACACTCTTTAAGTGGATTTTATTTTTTGAGGTTTTTTGTCCCCCTGAAAAAACCGAAGAAATTCACACAATTAAATTAAAAGGAAATCTTGCAGGTCCTCGATTGTTATTATTTGTTGGTGAATTTGCAATAGGTCGTGATGTCACTTGTGGTGATTGAATATTTGCAGATTTAATTAACTTTTTCTTTTTGGAATATTTTTTACGAGGTTTCGTGCCTTTTTTGGAATGATATTCTTTGGCACATTTTTTTAATGTTTCGTTCCATTCAGCACGAGTCATAAATGTGTATATATTAATATATATATTTTTATGGTTGATTAGCTCTACTTGCACGTTGTCCTCTTGTATACATTTGCGGACTTGCTTCTTCTTCTATAATTTCCACACCACTAATCGTCATCATCAATATCTAAACGTGCAGGGCTAAGGGAATCTTTTTTAGCTGAATTGAATAATGCTTGTCTTACTAAAGGGGTTCTTCGTCCAGATTCACCTTGATTTTGGGGTGTGTTAAACGGAGATGAAGCTTGTAATAACATAGGATTTGGAATAATTATTCCGGAAGGTCCAGATTCTCCTTGATTTATTGGAGTTGGTGACAAACTTTCTAGATATTTAACATCGTCATCATGTTCCAAATCAGGTGATACATAACTTCTTGGAGTTTCTACATCAGATTCACTTAAATCAGCAAACCTTTGTAAATTGTCCGCTCTTGTATATTTTCCCGGAACAAAAACATTGACATCACTTCTTTTTAAATTTTGAATCAAATCAACTGAATTTATCAAAGGACTTTGAGAAATAGAAGTATAGAATTCAACACTATTTTGAGAAGGAGCGGTCATAGCATAATTGTTAGAAGCTAATTTAGAATATCCTTGAAATATTGATTTATTAGATGCAGCATTTCTAAAGCCTAATTCATTTAGACAATATTGTTTGACGACATCATCAGTCAATATCTTTCTCATGATATTTTATAATATTACATATATATTAATTGTTTCGTCTATTTTGTTGTCTATCCGCAGGATGAGGTGCTCTTAAAATTCTTCCATACCGCCTTAATTGATGACGAGCTTTACATTGAATTTTATTTCCAAGCGGACGACCTGAGGGTGCAGGGTCTTTATATCCACAATAAACATTATTATTCAGCCTTCGTTGAGCCTGTGTTTGATTAGCTCTTACCATAACAATATATATAATACAATCGATAAAAATCATCGTAAATCAATTTCCGTTTCATTATCTTTATTATTTTTATTTTGACTTCTTGTCCTTTTAGATATTCGATTAGAAGATGAGACACCTTCTTTCCTAAGAGTTCTTTCTTTTTTATTTTGTTTAGAAACTAATTCAGAAACTGTAGGTTCGTCAGATTTTTTATTAGACGTGCTACCTTTAATTTCCAATAATTCGCGTGGTTTATATCGACGTGCCAAAGTTTCTTTACCGTCTTCGATGATATAACTCAATCCTTTCATAGATTTTACTTTATATATTTTTGTCGACCATCGTTGAGATTCTTTATCAAACGTTTTAGTTTTAATTTTAATCCTAACTTTATCACCCGGTTTTATATCTATTCTTTCAAGAAGCTTAGTCAATTTATTCCTTTTCAATAAAATATTTCTGATGGTCTTTGTTAGGTTCATATTATCAGGAGTTGATTTATCGATATTTGCAGAATTTTGTGTACTATTATAGTTTTTGACAACAGAATCCAAATAATCAATCCAGTTTACGGTGTCTTTACTTTCTTCTATTTTTTTAAATTTCAATTTTAATGTTCTATTTAAATCTTTCTATCATACCCATAGTAGTATGGTCTTCGGTTTCATTTAAATAATGCTCAATATTGTTGTCCTTTAATAATTTTTTCATAGATTTATTTGTAAATTCTACACCATTGTCCGTAGTCAATACGTTCATTTTTGAATCTTTTATTAACTTTTTGAAAGCAGGAATTATTCCTTCAGCAGAATCTATGTTTTTGTTATTTTTATCTTTAACAGTTTTTGATTTTAATGGATATGCATAGGCCTTTCGTGTATTGATATTAATAGCCGTCAATATAACGGAGTAACCTCTATTTTGTTTTTTGAATTCAGGAATAAATGCTAAATCAGCCTGAACATAATTCTTGTTAGGGTCTTTACCGTAAATAGGAAATAACTCTTTTCTATTGATTTTCTTTTTTTGAGAAAAGGTTTGATTGACTTCAGTTGCTTCGATGGCTTCCTTAACTTGTTTTTGTGTGACTTTATAGCCAAGAGATTTTAATTTGGCCGTGAATGGTGATACAGCACTTAATCCTATTTCGGGGTCTAAATAAAAGTCTTGTATTTGTTTTTCAGTGATTGACTTGCTCATTATTATAAAGGAATATCTTTATGTCCCCAAGGTAGGATATTAAATGTTTCCCACTGAATATATGCTTTATCATAATTCAATGAAAATGATTTCGTTTCGGTTCGAGTTTCTATACCAAGAGCTGCATAATGTTTGTTTTCATCAATTTTTCTTGGTTTTCTAAGAACATCGTATTTTAATTCCACAATTTTTTCGTGATTGTATAAAATGATATCTTTGATTTCTTCATGATTGATACTTTGAGAATTTTCATAATTTAATGGAAATCCTTTTACCTTAGTCATTGTTGTTCCATTATCAAATTTTAATGAATATGATTTAGGTGCTGTTGATACAAATTCAATGCATGTCTTATTTTCTAACTCGTCGGTCAGTTCTCCAAGATAATCACCAAGTTGTTCTTTGAAGATATGATTATTACTTGTATTTTCAATGTATACCACTGAGTCGGTATCGTGATATAGTACATTGTCAAATCCTACATCGTCCATCAAATTGTATAATTTCATTCTTGCATATGCCGTTGTAAACACTCCAATAACTTCGTTAACGGTGCAGTTTGTTTCAGAATATTCACCTAATACATTAAAACCAACTTGGTATTTAACATCACCATTTTTGTTTTTTATTGGCTGAATTAGAACATTGTCATTTCTTGAATCTGATAAAATATCATATACTTCAGCACTATTCATGAATTTGTTTTGTCTTTTATTTGGTTTCAAACAATATCTACCCCACAAGTTGTTGAGAAATAATTTAGCAATAGTTCTCAATCCTTCATTTTTATATATTTTATCCTTTTCTAATAATATGCCTTCCTTTTCAAAATATTTTTTAATATACAAATCTTTATCTTTTTCGCTTTGTACCCACTCAGGATAATCGTTTGCCTCTTGTTTTATTTTTAAAAAAGTATTAATAAAGCTTTCAAAAATAGTATATGATGTATTTTCCCAGTGTACAACTTGATGAATTTTTTCAATTTTATATCTTTTTTTTATAGCTAATTTTACCTCTTCGGTGCACCACGTTCCAGTCATTTTTGTCAAAGGAAATGTCAACTTCTCCATTTTAGAATGTCCCAAGTTCCTCAATGGTAAAACTGCCATTCCCAAATCATTTGGTGGAATTATTGTGCATTTTATTACTCCAAAGAATTGTTCAATATTAGTGACTCCATTTAATTCAATTTCTTGATAGATTTTTGTAGGATGTTTTGAAGGAAATTTACAATATTTTAAAACCCAAGGATACAAACTTGTAAAATCTACATATCTAATTGTTTCATCATCTCCACATTTGTGATATAACTTTTTAGGGTCAGTTCTTCCACCAAATAGTGCATCTCGGAAAACAATAGGTGTGTTATAACTGTTTACGAAATCGATAACATTTTGGTCATTTTTTTGTAATTCTTTAAAATCACTTTCCCACATGATTTCGATGTTATACCCAAGACTTTGAATTTTTTCTAATCTTTTTTTGGTCTTATCGTACAGTTGATAAAATGTTTTATTTGTGGCGTAATTCTTTCTAAACATATTCTTATCATTTGTTTTTGGATTACCATGCCAATAATCACCGAGAAATTCATATATTGTGTTTGTTGCAGGGTCATAACCATCTACATATTTATGTCTTTCATTGTTACCAAAATGGAAATGAGGAATTTTGTATTCTTTGATTAAATTATCAATTTTATTTGAATGTTTTACATATTCCAAATAAATGTCACCTATAGATGATTGTTGTTTTCCTTTGATGACACTATTTAAAATAGCTATGGAATTTTCAGGCATATGCAAATACCTATGAATTGTTTGTGTCAATGATGCAATCGTTAAATAGGCTGTGGGGTCAATTTCTTCATTTGTAATTTCTAAAATTTTCTTTCTATATTCCATCCATCCTAATCGTAAAATTCTTACATCACTTTGACAATAATCTAATATTTCTTTTTCCATCACAAAATGATATTTCTTGTTTTTCATTTGCGAATACCAATCCAAAAATTTCGCTCGTGCATCACCTTTCATTTGATTGTATCCATAGTACATTTTGTCCGGTATTAAACCCTCATATTTTTTATTTTCAGGGGTATTAAACTTGTGAGGAAAATAACCTTTCTTCTCACCTTTTAAATCGAATATTTTTGAGAATTTACTTAATGGATTTGTTAAATGTAGGTAGCTGTCCATTAATGTCACGTTTTGATATTTTAGATACATTATTTTACCACCATTTTGCACCGTTTCAGGAATTTCATTCATTGTCGTCATTATGTATTCTATGATAAGTACATAATCATACTTACTACCATTATGTGCTATAAAAGTAAACCCTTTATGTTTGTTTGAAAATAAAAATTTGCAAGCTTCTTCAATATTGTTGTGAATAAATTCCTCTCCATTAGAATATTGTGTCACACTCAGATTCACTTCGTGCTTTGTTTCATTGTATGCTTCAAAATCAAAAAATCCTATTTTACTTTCATCAACAACATCTTTTGGTTTCTTTGGTGTAATGTAACATTGATGCTCTCTCATGTCACAATATAATTTACAATTTGGACAAAATTCATGTCCACAAATGTGTTCTTGTTCTTTTCTTATATCGTAAACCTTTTTACACTCACCTTTGCACCTATGGAAATGTTGACAAGCTGTCCCTTTTTTGTGTAAATCATAACATTTCTGATTTGGAAATTTTATATTACAATCTTCACAGTGTATGGCTTTCTTCCAATCAATAAATGGTTTGGTTCCTTTTTTAGAAAAATCACACAATTTACTTTTACATTTAAAACACCTTGGTCGGTCGACTATTCCATAAAAAGCTTCGATTTTCGTTATTGGTTCGTAGTGTCCAATACTTGAATTTAAATGATAATAAACAAAATTCCATTCCGGTCTGTCGGGCAAACCTTCTTTACTTGGCGGATACATTATTGTACAACCCAAATCAGTCATTCCGTGAATTGTAATATTTTTGTTGAATTTTTCTTCAAAGACATGAATGTCATCAAAACCTATACCGTTTTCAGCATTGAATTCTAATTCTTTCATTAAAATTATTGCTTCCCTTGTTAAACGATTTTTTATATTATTGCAAATTTTATTGTAGACATTGTATGTTATTTCTTCATCGTCTTTTTTATCTTTGTAATTCATAATTATGCAAGATTTAGCAAAACATTGTTCATCCTTGACGGTAATGCAACTCTTCTTTTGTTTCAATTCCTCCACAGATTTTGGCACCGACAATGGTTGGCCCTTTCCATTAATTTTTTTGAAATTTAATAAAGAAATTGTGATGAAATTCACAGCCCCTCTATCATCTCCGGACTGAATCATTCCTTCTAATTTTTTTGTAAAATTCGATTTCATTTTTTGCACTTAAAAATTCCGAAGAACCATCTTGAAAGTTTACACCAAACTGAAAATGTTTTACATCTTCCGAAGCTTGGTCAATTTTTTTATTAATCAAATTCATCCAATAATTCAAAGGTTTACTAAGAAATCTATTAAACTTGATTTTCATAGATACTCCGGAATTTCCACCTTTATCGACAAAATCTTTTGTAACGTCTTTATCCGTAAATTGTTCTTCATATTCTTGTCTAGAAAGCAACTCATTAAGGACTATTAAGTCCTCATTTTCTTTTTCAAATTTCTTTATTTCTGATTGTAATTTTTGTTGTTTATTTTCTTTGGTAAATTCTTTGTCTATTTTCTTTTTTTCAATTTGATTAATTTTACTCCATTGTTCCTTTGTTAATTGTCTTGAACTTGATGCTTTCAAATTTCCGGCCCTATGGTTTTTGACTTTCTTGAGAATTAATAACCGAGAAACAAATACAAGATTTCTATTTAGACCCGGAAATAGGCTTATCAAATATAAGTTCATTCACATCAAAATTAAAAGCAAAAGGTTATAAAGTTACACAGAAACAAGTAAAAGAGGCGGTCGAAAAGACTGAAGTTAATGAAACTTTTTCTCAAAAAAAGAAAATAAATAAAAAAGAATTATTTCCAATTTATGGTAAAGATCCAAACAAAACTTATATTCAGGCAGATTTGGCTTTTATCCCAAAATTGAAAAAACAAAATAGTGGTTTTGCTGTGATATTAACGGGAATTAATATAAATACGAGAAAAGGATATGCTTATGGGTTAAAATCAAAAACTATAAAAGATAAAAATAATAAAAATGTAGAATCTGCGGAAGGTGTCATTCCCGCAATGAGAAAATTGATTAAGGATTCCAAAATGAATGTATTAACAACGGACAACGGTAGTGAATTTATAAATAAAGCTATAAAAAAACTTTTGGAAGATAACAATATTGAACATTATTTGAACGAACCCGAAGACCATAGTACAATGGGTATGATTGAGAGATTTAATAGAACATTAAAATATAAATTAGAACTTTATTTTAAAAGTAAAGATACCGTCAATTGGATTAGTAAATTAGATACTATTGTCAAAAATTATAATGAAACAAAAAATGTAGGAAATATAGATAAGTCTGCACCAAATGATATGAATGACGATAGAGTATTAAGAAATATTTTATTAAAAAGAAATATATTAACAAAACTACTTTCTAAAATTGATATTAAACCTGGAGACAAAGTTAGAATTAAAATTAAAACTAAAACTTTTAATAAAGAAACTCAACGATGGAGTACTAAAGTTTATAAAGTTAAAAAAATGGAAGGCTTGTCTTATGTAATAGAAGACAACAACGAAACTTTAGCAAGAAAATATAAACCAAGAGAATTGCTCGAAGTGAAAGGTAATGTTTCAAATCAAAGTAAAAATAAAGATGAACCTACCGTGAAAGAATTAGTAACAAAACAAAATAAAAAGGAACGCAAAACTAAACGCGAAGGTGTTTCAGCTTCAAATAGATTAGCAAAACGCACTCGTAGTCAAAATAAAAACAATAAAGATGATGATTTAGAAATTGATTTAAGATAAACTATATCCTTCAGGTCGTAATTGATATGGATTTATTTTATCAACTTCTTCTAATTGTTCTTGTATCTCTTCAAACTCAGGGTGAAGTTCGTCCAAATTACCTTTTAAATTTTTAGTCCAACCTTTAGCATATACTTTACTTTCAACTCTTGTTTCTAACCCTTGTGGACATAATACTTCTTGCTTGTTATTTCTTTTCCGTTTTCTAATTACCTTATATGTCAACTCAGCATATTTACCATCAATTTTATCAGTCAAATTCTTAACCATACGTACCATTGATTCATGATTAATAATTTTACTGTTTTGGTGGGACAAATAAAAACCTTTACTTTTGGTAAGAGGCTCAGCATTTGAGAATTTTAATGTGTATGATTTTGGTCCGGTTGCAGCATATTCTAAATATTCTTTACCTTCTAACTCGTCCGTTAATTCACCCAAAAAGTCACCTAAATCATTTTTATATACATGGTCATTAACACCTTCTTTTTCAATATATATACAAGAGTCGGTATCTGTATATAGCACATTATCAAACCCAACCTTTTCGCACAAATCATACAACGTTAGCCTAGCATACGCCGTTGTAAATACCCCTATGATTTCACTTGTTGAACATTTGTCCGGACCTTCAAAATATTCATCTTTGAATCGATAATTCATAATACATTTCTCATTTCCTTCTATACCGGCAAATTCATAATTCATTTCATATTCTTCGTCGAAAATCATTGCATAAAAGTCGCTTGGTTCATTTATAATTTTAGTTTTCATTTTGTTCAATTGTTGTACCCATTTGCCCCAGAGCGCACACAAGTAAAGCTTTGCCACCGGTCGCTTTCCTGGATTTTTCTTGATTTGAGACTTGTCCAAATGAATACCTTCTCTTTCAAAATATTGTTTTATATATTTGTCTTTATCCATTTCAGTTTTAACCCATTCAGGGTATCCGCTCGCTTCTTGTTTGATTTTCAAAAATTTATTAACATACAAATCTTCGTAAACCTTTTATTTCGAATAAATTAAAATCTATTGGACCATACACATCTACGGAAGTTTTAAACTTTTCGATGTACTTAGTGCGTTTATTATTTTTAATTTCTTTAACATTTTTAATATCAGTTTTTACATTATTTACAAATTTGTTAATCTTTTCATTTTTCTTTTTATTCATATTTTTTCGTGAAATTTCACGGTATTTTTTGAAAGTTTTTGATTTTCCGTTGTATTTGTCTTTAATTTTTGTTTTCAACGATTTTTCATAATCATTTTTTGTAATAGTTTCTTTAGATTTTTTCCTTCCATTTATTATTTTAAAACTTTCTAGAATATCTTGTAGATCAGCAAAATCTTTTCTAGTTTTTGCATCCTTAATTTCAATGTTAAAAGCTTTCCATTGACTAGGTGTAAGTTTAATATTTGATGTGTTAAGTTTGGACATGGGCGTGGCTTTTATAATATATATAGAAGATTATTTCTTTAAGCTCAATTTGGTTAGTACATTGCACAAAAAATCACAATAATTTTGAGTATTGTGTTAGTAATTCATACTGTTTTGGTATGTCGAATGATGATTTTTTTAGAGCTTGAATCATATCATCAATAGTGATATGGTATAATTTGACGGAATTTGCTTTGATGGGCAAACCTCTTTTAATTCGTAAATTTAATATACGTTGTTTTAAAACTTTATCTTTGTTAATCTTATAATGTTTAGCCACATCTAAATTGTTTTTTTCTGCTGATTTTTTGTAATAAGTATTTCCAAACTTTGAAATAACTTTCTCCATATATATGGGATATAATATAATAACCAAAAATATTTTTAAATTGTTTAAGTTATATAAAAATGGACATTTTAAACAATTCATGTGATTTTCAAGCATTTGTTTCAGGAATTATTCTTATTATAGGGGCTGTTTTTACGGGAATTAGATATAGTCGTTGTGAAACTATAAATTCACCTTGTATAAATTGTAAAAGGAAAATACTAGAACAAGAAGAAAATACTATTAATGTTTAGAAATTTTAATTTCTTTTTATATCTATTATATTCTAATAAAACAATGGGTTACCGCAAAGGTGAGAAAATAACAGATGAAAAAACTTTAGAAAGATTGAAAAATGCAAGATTAAAAGCTTTAGAAGTACGAAAATTAAAAGCCGAAGAAAAAAAAAATATCAAAATTGCAAAAGATCTTGAAAAACAAAAAGAAATATTAGATGCAAAAGAAGTTATTAAAAATCACCAAAAACCGGAAAAGGACGAAATTGAAATTCAATCGGAAGTAAAAAAAGAAGTTGTGAAAAATAAAAAAATAAAGAATAAAAAACCAAAAGTTATTATTGAGGAAATTCATGAAAGTTCTAGTTCTAGCGAAAGCGAACCGGAAGTTATAGTTAAAAAGAAAAGAATTTCCAAAAAAAGAAATAGTAAAGATATAGATAATAGCCCTCAATCACCTCAAAAAACCAATACTCATTATGATAAAGCTTATAGAAGTTTATTTCCGGAACTTTAATATTAATAGAAAACTTAAATGTTACAAACTCAAAAATTAAAAATAAAGATTATGAAATTAAATTACCGAAAGGCGGTGCTTTCAATATAAATACGGACCCAGATTTTATTAATATGCATTCCGTTATATTGGCGGTGGCAAAAAGAGGTGTAGGTAAAACTTGCAGCTTTTCTAATTTATTAAGATTGATGAAACAAAATAATGCATTAGACCGGTTAATTTTGGTTAGTCCTACTTTTCACAATAATGCACATTATTTTAATAATTTGCCTTTGAACAATGAAGATATATTAGAACCTTCAATTGAAGCTCCCCAAAAAATAGTAGTATGATGTAGCGTTTACGGACAGAATTTTCCCCCACCACAAAAACCCTAGGGCTGCGCCCTAGGGTTGGGGTAAAATCCAATCCCCAAACCCTACAACATTCTACTATCCTTCAAACCCTAGGATGACGTGTCAATTTTCCGGTGAGCTTCCGGTGAATTTATCCGGTCCGGTGAGCTTCCGGCGAGCTTCCGGTGAATTTATCCGGTTCGGTGAGAGTTTCCGGTGGAATTTTATAATTTTGTTTTCAGATTTGGAATCAGCGCAAAATTTTTGAAATCAAAGGTTTTTTATAAAAAAAAAGAATTTTTTAATATTTTCTTTAATTATGATGAAACTAGTCCCTTCCTCCCCCTAAAAAGGGACTATTGCAAGTTTTGGCGAGAACAAACTTCACAAACTCTCAAAACCACACAGCACAGAGCACCCGTTAGTTACAAGCTATCAAAAATGCCCCGAACCCGTCAAAGTAAGCAATCGGTTGCCGATGAGGTGACGATTGACCTAACCCTTGAATCGGCTATTACTCAGCAGGCTTCGGAAGTCGCTAAGCCGATTGTTTTAACAAAAGTTGTACAGCAGGCGTTGGACGAAATGCCCGTAATACCAAAGGAAAAGATGCAAGAGATGAAAAAACGTTGGCAAGGGGTTCGCGATGCTCCCAAAGCGCCAGCAGGTTTCAAGCCTGCAGCGCGTTTCAAGCCTGCAGAGCGTTTGCCAACAGAGACAGCGGCATGCGCAACGGCAGCAGCGGTTGAACCGTACGTACCGCCTGTAGTGTATGAGGACCCTCCACCCCGCAGGCGTACGGCGAAGGAAGTCGCAGGGGGGTGTACCAACTTTCAATGCGCGAAACCCTTGGAGCAGCAGTTGGGGTCGTGTATGAAATGCGTCCGGACCGGATGCAAGAACTGTATTTTCAGGTCAATAGACACCTACCTTGAAGACAATAAAAGAGGAAACAAACGTACAGGGATGACGCGGTATTATTTCGAACCCTGTAAAGTCACGTGCATGCCGTTCCAGTTAGCGGAACTTTTTCAGCAAAGATACCCCAATGCCTGCAGAGGCTGTATCAATGCCGAGCGCATCCCCGTCACCATGCCTGAAAGCATAGAATAGATAATAGATAATAGATAAATAGATAGATAATAGATAATAGATACATATTGTATTAATAGTTGTATATTTGTAATGCCTGTTGTAATGCCTGTTGTAATGCCTGTTGTAAAGCCTTCTTAGAAGCCTGTAATGCCTGGTTAATTTATCCTGTTCGGGGAGAGTTTCCGGTGGAATAAATATAAATATGATAAATTAGAAAAAAAGAATTTATCATAAATAAAATAAAAATAATAAAATAAGAATAATAAAATGTAAATACGTTAAAATAAATCTAAATATAATTTATTAAAAAGTTACGACACAACTATATTTTCTTGTGTAATCGAAGGTTGTCGACTTAATTCTAATACAAATCGAAGTACATCAGCATTTGTCGAAAAATTTCCATTTAGTGAACTAATTTGAAGTTCGAGATTATTGTTTCCAATAACATTAGATGAAGCTACCAAACTGAAAGGGTTACCTATTCCAGTAAATATGGCAAGACCCGAGCATTTTAGAATATATTCGTCTCCAATAATATTATTGACACCTTCATCAGCATGTTGAATTTTGAATTTTACAGTATCTTTATTTAGTTCGTTAGCTTGTAATTGAAATAAATACATTGCACTAAAAGTGTTTTCTGCAAATTCTAAAATACGAATACTTTGACCGGGTATTGGATTATTTCTTGGAAAATTTCTTATATCAAGATTTTGATATTGTAAAGTTTTTGTTTCAAAGACGTCTTTTACCGTAACTTTGCCGTTAGCTCGTTCAATATCATTTGTTGTTCCTTGTACATCAAGCCATTTTGAACTTCCCCCACTAGGTGCATTTCCATTAACGGTTGTACATTGTAGATTTTTACAAATCAAATCTTTACCAAAAGAAGCCATTTTTATTTTATGATATAGAATAAATATAAGATATAAATTTATAATTTAAAATCAGGTTTAATCCAAACCAATAAACCCGAACCCGGAGTTGTTATAACTTTACTTTCCATACACACGCCAATAATTCCAACATTATTTGTAGTAATTTGTGAAGAATTGACTGAACCTCCCGAAGCACAAGCTAACATTTGACCTTTAACATAACTTCCATCAATAGCTTTGCAAGTTGTGAATCCTTTTGTACAAACAAAACAAGAATTTCCGGTTGTTGCATTTTGAACACAAACTCCTATAGGCATACAATTTTGATTAGATTGACTTGCCGAAGCTGCATATATTTTTACACCATTTACATCTGAAAAATCATCAGAAAATTGAACAATATCTCCAGCATTTATTGTAGCTCCGGTATTATTTACAAAAGTAAATACATCACCGGTATGAGGAACCGGACTTGTGGGTAATGTTGCCGTATATGCATTTGTCAAACCTGTCAAAGGAATTCCTACGGTCGTCAATGATGATGTTGGCGTTGTATATGCCCAGTCTATGCTACTTACAAGTCGTATAGCACTACAATCCAAATCTCCGCTTAAATTAATGTTATTTCCAGAATTACCGACAGCCAAAACTTGACTTAATGAACCAATACTTCCAGAATTTATTGCACCAGATTTTATTTCACCGGAAACTGAATCATAATACAATTGTAAATTTTCTAATGTCACATCAGGACTTGGTCTTATAGGTTTTACCGTAAATGAACTTGGATTTACAGAATTTAATTCAACACCGGTTGCATTTATACAAATAGTATTGTTGACAGACGAAGTTCCTCCGGTATTCTTATTAGCATATGAACCTAATGACACTGAATTTAGACCACTAAAAACTTCGCATGCAAATCTTCCTACAGAAACAGATTCCACACCGGCGTTACTTTGTCCGGAATCATCTCCTAAATTTACTGAATAATTCCCAGCTTGGTCATATCCACTACCTGAACCTAAAGCCAAAACATCAATTCCACAACCGAATGAACCAGCATTTCTGCCTATTAATATTGCACGTTGTGCATTTATATATCCGTCATCATTTGTTGTTTCACCAATACGAATTTTAGCATCTTGAGTACCGCCTCTAATCCTAATTAAAGCACCATCAATTTCATCTTGATTTATCGTAAATTTTCCAGTTCCTGTAAAAGAAATATCGTTTGTGGTAGTTGTACTTCCTTGGTCAGTAACTGATTGTAATGTTGAAGTATCAGGTTGCACCGGTAAATTAGTCAATTGACTTCCGTCACCAATAAACGAATTTGCTGTAATGTTAGTCGTTGTGATAGGAGAAATGTCACAAACATTTTGAAGAGATTGATTTTCGACAGGATACGGTAAATTTTGAAGCAAAGAACCGTCACCAATAAATTTACCAGAATTTAAAGTAATATCACCTGTGTTTAAAATCAAAGGTCCATCATTTAAAAGTACACCGGCTCCAAGCGGTTCGGTGTCGAGCGTTAATTGCATAAATGACCATTCATTTATACCATTGTCTCCTATTTTCAATCTCGTTTGAGAAACAGGATCTAAAGATTTAATTTCAAAAGAACTATCAAGTTCATCTAAACCTATCGAAAATTTTGATTTACTTGCAGGATTATTTAAAATGAAATCATAAAAATTGATATTATTAACCAAATTTAAATCACCATCAGTTTGTAATTTCATAAATTCTCTTTGATTATTGACATCAGAATTATCAATAAAATCAATATCATTTTGATATAAAAAATCTGAAGCCATATGAATTGTTTGACAAGGGTTTGAATTATCACCTATTTGATTTACATTTAATTGATTAATTGTTAAAGGGTCGGGGGTAGGATTAGGACCAGGGTCGGTTACATTGTTTAAAGTTGTAAGAAATACATTTTTGCCGAAAGAACTCATATATATTATACGTTATAAAAATTTTAGGGGAAAACTTTTAAAACATTTGTAGCATCTTTATAAACTTGTCCACCTTGTAAGTTTCTTGTTACGCCATCTATTACAAAAGTAGCATCATCAGTTGACACGGGTAGTGCAAAAAATCGAACATCACATATATATTTAGTTCGATCAGTAGGAAATATATGTAAAAGCTTATCTTGGTCACCTGAATTTTGATTGTATGCTCCAATAATCATACCGGTACCCACATTTATAGTTTTGCTTAAAATCAATTCTTTTCCAAAAGACGACATTGTATATATTATTACACAAAGAAAGAATTTGCGGGTTTTAAAATAGGATTATTTAATGGATGTTCAAGAAAGGTAAACATTGAAGTTTTTAAAGTTGGTTTATCTCCATGTCCAAAAATATAAGATTTATATCCAGCTAATTCATTTACATTTGAAATTTTGGCTGGGGGTAAAGTTATGTCACTTATCGATTTACAAGGCAATTGTTGCATAGAAGGTGGTCTAAACCCGGACATTTGCATTAGAGATGGTGGTAATTCAGCTTTATTTTGACCTATACTTTCACCCAAACTTGTTGCCGAGTCATTTGGTTGAAATCTATTCATTATTTTTTTATTTATATTAATAAATAAAACATTTAAACAATCAATTCAATCATACGTCCCACACCTACGCGCAAAACACTTGTACATGCACAAAATACAAACACTTCATTATTAGTTAATACTTGTTCAGTTGTGTTTGTGCCTTCACTAGTCTCTAAATACATCATAGTGTTAAGACTGCGACTATCGAGACCTGATAAATTTCTTACGCCCATATCACTAGGCATATTTAAGCGAACCATAAAAGTGAAATAATGGTTCACCCAGTCCTCAAAACTATTGACTTTGCATCCACATTTAGTCATGTATTGGTCGGCTTTTCCAACACACATCGAATTGAAATATCCTAATGCATCGTTTCGGTAATTTGGAATATAAAGATTATTCACATTGAATTGTCCACTTCCTAATCTTCCAGATTTAAAGTCAAAATAACTCGGTATATAAGTAGGACCGATTTTATTGTCGATTTGCACAAGACCAAGAGATTTGGTTTGATAATCCCCTATACGTTGAACAGCATATATTTCATCAATCGATTGAGAACTTAAACTAAATCGTGTAGATTTACTCATACCGTCGTGTGAAGATGTGAAAGAATAGTAATTCTTGAACGGAATTTCAAGAAATCCATCTCTTTTTAATTTTGCGTCGACTGCCGAATCATAGACTCCATTTGAGAAGGTGATAGTTTCAATTGTAAAATAAAGTTTTTGTAAAGTAAATCTTCCACCTGAAATTAAAGCTTGTTGACCGTTGTTATTTAAACCATTTCCTAATCCCAAGCTATTTTGAACAACACCTAAAACTTCCGGACCATGCAAATAAAATCGAAGTTGAATAGGGGGCAAAAGAGATGTATCTAAATAACTCGGCTCGCTCTCTCCTATAAAGCTTCTAAATTCTTGAATTATAAAAGGTCGAAATGTTTTATAATAATTAAGGTCGGTCACTTCAATTTCTTGGTTTTGTAAAACTCTTTGATAACTAATTTCTTTATTTAAAGTAGTTTGTAAATTGTCTAGAACCGTAGAGACGGTGCTATAACCATTATAACCACTTTGGATTTGCACACCTCCAGCCGTGCATTCTACCCGAGAGATTAATTTGTCTAAACCATTTGGAAGCATTGTTCTCAAAAAATCAGCACCTCCCGGAATGGTAATATTATTTTCATTCGCTCGAGCTTCGCAATGCATTGCAAGTGATTTTAAATTTATAATTACGTTTGAAGGAAGATTCAAAGTTATTGTAGAATTATTTGTTGCGGTATCTTGGTTTGTGGTTTCAAGCCTAAAATAATTCGTGCTATACCCGGAAACTTTTTGAAGTGCGTACGCAAGAGTTAATGGCAAAGACATTATTTTATATATAATATATTAGTAACATAAATAAAAAAATTTAAAATTGTGAAAGTTCTTTAATAATTATTGACATAGAATAACTTATACTTCCATCTCGAGCTTCGGTAGGATTCACAAGAGGTATAGGTCTATTTTTTGAGTCGGTCAAGACAAATTTTAATTCAGTCAATTGTGATCCTGAAATGTCAATAGCAAAATTGTCATTTGGATTTAAAAAATCTATAAAGTTTGTAGTCAAGTCGTTTGGTAAAAGAATTTTAGCAAAAATGTCACTAGCAATTAAAGAGGTGCTATCACTACTTATAGCACTTAAATTTGTAGATTCGACATTATTTGTGGGCAGAGATGATATTCGTAAATAAAGAGCATCATTTGTTTGTAAATTACAAGGATAATAACTTTCGAATATTGTGTCCGCTGTTTTTATTTCGAATAAATCAATTAATTGAGAAACATTTGATAAATTATTAGTTTGTCTATTTACACGTCCACCTAAAATTTCGTCGGCGTCGTTATATTTGCTTGGACCTATAACTTTAGTTTGTAGTTCAGCTTGTAAAGGATTGTTTGCATTGAATTCATTTCTAACTGAAAAAGAAACAAACTTAATATTCGGAACTGCAATTGATAAAGTAATTTTAAACTTATTTTTATAATCTACAGGGTTACCATTATATTCTACGGTAACCGTTCCGGTAAATCCAAATTCATTATCTAAAACATTTTTTATATTTGTACTTAAAATTGTTTCTAATTGAGATAATTCTGTGTAATTTGCAAAAGGAATTTCTACAGGGAATAATTTATCATCATTTGTTCTACCTATAAAGAATATTCCATTAAAATTATTAATAGTGTACCATGTTTTAGCAGCCGAAAAGGAATTCAAAACAACACGTAATTTACTTGTAGCTCTATAATTTAATAAAGCTGTAGGTATATTTACATCTATTCTTCGAGAATCACCTGCTGAATTTTCTTCACTATTTAAATATATAGTTCGTGATGAAATTATATTATTCATTATCTATACTAATAAAAGATTGATTTTTAATATTTGCTTCCGTGTCCCTAAATTTTGGTTTAGAAATTTCGATATTTCCATTGGCTAATTCAGTGTAATATTCGGTTCTATTTAAATAATCATCGACTATAAGTTCAATATGTGCTTTGGGAATATTTTTGAATATTCTTTCGGCTTCCACAATTAAAAGATCTTTTTCTATATTCATTTTAAATTAAATGTTCTTTTATATTTATTAATATTTTTTTCTAATAAATTGTAAGGTTTCAAAAAAAGTGTTCCAATCTGAGAATTAATACTATAGTAATATATCTTTACTTTGGAACTAACAAGTTTATGGATTTATTACACCAACTTTTATAGGTGTTGAACTACTGCCGTCATACTCGACATATTTAATTCCCTTTTTGAAATTACCTGAATTTATTTCTCGATTTTCATAACTTACACCGGTTGTTGGGGAATATAAATTTTTATCTTGCTTTTTTCTACCTGTTATTTTTCTAATTTTTTCGGTAATAGGATCATAACTAGGAACTTTGTCTATACTTTTTTCTTCGATTGGATGTAATCCTAGATATTTTCGTAAATAATTCT
>LGRX02005032.1:0-14165 GCA_001247695.2 Cymbomonas tetramitiformis
GCAGCAGCAGAAGCAACACTAGCCCAAGCAACAGCAGGATTGATCGCATCAGCAGCAGCAGCAGCAGCAGCAGCAGCAGCACACACAGAGGAGTCTGACAGCGAGACCGTCAGCCAGAACTTGCTGGGAGGAA
The DNA here is from genome assembly GCA_001247695.2 of Cymbomonas tetramitiformis. Lineage (NCBI taxonomy): Eukaryota > Viridiplantae > Chlorophyta > Pyramimonadophyceae > Pyramimonadales > Pyramimonadaceae > Cymbomonas > Cymbomonas tetramitiformis. The sequence continues at coordinate 134 of LGRX02005032.1, forward strand.
AGGCGGTGGGAGGAAAGGCGGTGGATGAGAAGGAAACGCCATCGCCAGGAGAGGACGACCTGTCCAATATCCGTGTGTTAATGCCCGAAGGATGGGAGAGGGACATGGAAACGGAAGGGGTTTGCGTGGCACGGGTTGAGGGCGTCGAAGTTTCCCCTCAGGAGCACGATGGATGCGTGACCGGGGAGTGGTTGAATAACTTCGCCGACCTGAATTCAGAGGACCGGGATGCACGCTACGACAGTAGTAGGTGGATAGGAGACGTGGATCGGAGGTGTTTTCTGGGGAGGATGATTGCGGAGGTAGGGAGGCAGGTCATTGCAAACCCAGGGTGGAAGCGCACGACCGTGCGACCGGACGTACTTCGCAAGGGGAAAGGTGGGATGTCTGCGTTGCTGACGCTGCCCGGGGCTGATCTGCAGAGCCCGCATTTAGACGGCACAGAACTATCCCTTATTTTTTGCTTCACTCCAGGGTACCCTGTGGGGATATTTCCGGGTTCTCACATGCGGTGTGGTGCAAGGGAGTCCCTTTTTGTAGGGCAGGCATATGAGGTATTAATGTTCCGGCGTGGGGTTTTCCACTTTGGGGAAGCCTACCCTGGCTGTTCCTGGCCGACGATTCCGTCGAACGCCGTAAAGCTGGGGCCGAACGTCCGTCGGGGGGCACATTCGTACGTGGATAGGTCATCGGATGTGCCCGTGTACAACCTGACAGAGTTTACGGTGGAGTACGCAGCTCGCCGGCGAAGCAGGCGCTTGGAAGGCGAGGACGTTGCCAACCTCTTGGGCGTGGACTACAACGTCATCTTCGACGGGGGCCTCGCAATGTTGGGCTCCGAAGTGGTCATCCTCCAGTCTTCGGTCACGGAGGAGAAGGTGGAGGTCGGCGTGATGGAGACGGGCGCCCTCAAGACGGTGCCCAGGGCGGAGCTGCAGCCGGTGACGAAAGCGGGCATTCCCATGAAGGGGAATTTCGTCACCCGGTTTTACGGGCCGAAGAGCGGCCTTATGGACACGGGCATCAAGCTGCAGGTGTTCGGGGGGGCGGACGTGCTGTACCCCGACAAGACATCGGGCCTGGTCTGCACGGGAATGCCCGTGCTCCTGAAAGAGGACTACGAAAACCTGCCCATGGCGCACGGTGGGGTGCTGCGCCTGGGGTATGTGCTGCGCACCAACGGCGGCCAGACGCAGGGCCTGGTGTTCCTGCAAAAAAGCTCGGGGTTTGAGGGGTGGGACTTCCAGGTGCTGCAGTTGCCATTGGGACGTGGATCGGAGGCACTGCTGGTGAGGGACGAGAAGTTCATGGCCCTTCACCCCCGCGGCGGCGGCAGCAGCAGCAGCAGCAGAAGCTCCCAGGGACGTCAGATTGCCTTGACGCAGGCTGACCTGGAGAAGGAAAAGCGCAGCTTGATGGCATTCCGGTACGCCTTTTCTCAGGCAATGGGCGTGATCATTCAGCGGACGCGGGATGCGGCCAAGATGACCGTGGCGCAGATCAGCCGCGAGGGGGCTGGCGGTGGGGGAAAAGGTGGGGCGCTGACCACCAAGACCCTGCAAAGGGGTATGGCCAGGGAGGTGATCACCTTCAAGTGGTCAGGCAACCAGGAAGACGGATGCAACTTCCCGAAGCCTGAGGAGCAGAAGGCCAAGAGCGCGCAGAAGACAAGGGCGAAGAGCGTGAGCGGCCACAAGCGGCAGCGGGAGGAGAAGGTCGCGGCGGAGGAGGAAAAGGCGAAGCAGGCGAAATTGGAGGAGCATGCGGAGAAGATGAAGTACGCCGAGAAGCTCCGCCTGATCGAGCTGAAGGCGAAGCATGCGGAGGAAAAGGCGCGGAGTTTGGAGAGGGCGATCGGGGGAGCCACTCCAGCTCGGGGGGCCACGGAGGAGCAGGTGAAGCAGGCCGTGCTCTTGAAGGAGAAGGAGCTCCGGGCGGAGTTGGCGGAGGCCGAGCGGCAAAAGGAGGCGAAGGTGTGCGAGGAGCTTCGCCGTCAGTTGGAGCAGCAGGGGAAGGAGCGGCTCCAACTGACGGCCGAGTCCGCGGAGGAGCGAGGCCGGCGGATGGCGGCCGAGCATTTCACCGCGCTGCTGGGGGAGAAGGACGAGAGACACACGTCCGACCTCAAGCAGGCGTTCGCCTGCAACGCCGACCTGGCGAAGGAACAGTTGAGCAGACAGGGCGCCCATATGGCGCTCATGTTCAACATGTATTCGCAGTTCACCAGCCTGGCGGCCGGTCGGTCGGGCCAAGGGGAGAACTCCGCCGCCCACGAAGGTATGGTGGCGTGTACCCAGCACCTGCTGAGCAACACGGAGCAGGGAGGCCAAAAAGGGAAGCTCAAGGAGCTCATGGCTCCCCCGGCGGTCCCCGGAAAAAGGACCCCGGAAAAACCCCCGCAGAAAAAGATGCGCGCAGACGAGGTCCGCGCATTTTTATCGGCTTGCCAGAAGGCTGCAAAACAACTCGCAGCCGATCTGAAGAGCGAGAACGCCGATACGGTGGCGGCTGCGGAGATCGAGCTCAACATCCACAAGGAGATCGTCTCGGGGGGTGTTGATCCCGAAGAAGGCGAGGAGGGCAAGTCCGAGAAGATCCTCGAGCTTTTCCACTCGATGGCGGAGAAGTAGTTGCTATTTAGTTTTGCTATTGTTTACTACTTGACAGTACACTTCAAAATAAGTGCATCCCACAAGCATTTGTTGCTGACTTGTTTGCCACAAGCATCCGTTCTTGACTTGTTTCCCATGCATGCACAGCTCATGATCATGTTTAGTATCATTTCATAAGCATATAACAAACTATAACTCAAACCACTCCGAACTTGCTATCTGTTTCGCACGATCACGGGTTAGTCGGGTACATACGTAAGGAAACCCTATCCAATTCAAGCGACACACGGCCGTACGGGGCACCCGGCGATGAACCAACGACATTCCGGTCACTCATGATCATTTTGGAAGCATTTCATAAGCATATAACAAACTATAACTCAAACCACTCCGAACTTGCTATCTGTTTCGCACTATCACGGGTTAGTCGGGTACATACGTAAGGAAACCCTATCCAATTCAAGCGACACACGGCCGTACGGGGCACCCGGCGATGAACCAACGACATTCCGGTCACTCATGATCATTTTGGAAGCATTTAATAAGCATATAACAAACTATAACTCAAACCACTCCGAACTTGCTATCTGTTTCGCACTATCACGGGTTAGTCGGGTACATACGTAAGGAAACCCTATCCAATTCAAGCGACACACGGCCGTACGGGGCTCCCGGCGATGAACCAACGACATTCCGGTCACTCATGATCATTTTGGAAGCATTTCAAACCAAAAACAAAAAAATAAAAAATTGGAAGGAGTGGCGTCTTCCAATTTCGAGCGCTCGTCGTTGATAGTAGCGAGTTGGAGTCGAGCAGCTCCCATCGCAGCGGTAGAGTGATGTTGCAAAGCAGCGTGGCAAACTCATCTAAGCAGTAGAGCAATGTCAGAAATAAGCAGTCTGCATCGATAGTAGCGAGTGCGCTAGGGAAGGGCGTGGCGCAGCCCCCTAGATGTAAACTATACGTAAATGTAAATAAACAAGTATTGCGTTCCTTTGTAACCGCCTTTCCGCCTCGAGTGGCGGACCACCTGTTTGGAGAGCCTAGCGGGCGCGTGCGCAAACCGAAGGGAGGGGGGTGTTAAGCCCAGTTTGTTATGCGGTTTTGATGTAGTTATGTGGTTGATATGTTGGTTGATATGTTGGTATGGTTGTTATGTTAGTTATGTGGTTGTTATGTGGTGTGTGCTGTCCGGGGAATGTGCAGGAAAAGGCAAAGGTCACGAGAACCAGGAAGGCCTCCGAGGTTCAATACGATATTGAAACCTACATCATGGCTTCTCCACCAGGCTTCGATATCCAGGCCGGACTCATAATACACCTCAGCAAGGCGTTCAAGCGGGACCCCCGAGCGAGGCAACGGCATGCGATGATCGTGGAGAAGGTCACCACCATTTACCCAATGCTGACGCAGAAAGAGGCGACGAGAAAAGTGAACGCTCGTTTATACAATCGCCGGGCCGGCATAATGCAGCAAAAGGGAATGACGCTGGCTCAGTTTCAAGCGGATGATTTGGCAGCGTGCAAAAGCTTCAACCTTCAGGCGCTGGCGTCGAAGAGGCCCCATCTCGTGATTCCACTGACACGCGCTGAAGCGCTTACCAGTCACCCCCCCCCATTGCGGCAGGTGGGGCGCGGGCGGAGCCCATGGCACCGAGGACGGAGGTGTCGACCCCGCCAACAAGCCCTACCACGCAGTGCGGCACGCCAACGGTGGCTGATGCGGCAGGAGAACCGGGGGGTGCACATCTGCATGGGGGGGGGCAGCAGTGTCCGGCGCACAGGCGCCCGGGGCAGAGATGACTCCGCGAACCAGCGCTAGATTCCAGCGCACGAGGCTCCGACGTGCCGCGCGCGCAACAGGCCAACGAATCAACGGGGAGCAATCCGTGGCTTCACAAGCAGCCCCAGAAGACGTTCCAGGGAGCGACTCGGCACCTGTGCGTACCAGCCCTCGGCTAAACACGCAGCATGAGAACGCGAATGACCTGCAGGTGGAGAACAATATAGCAAGTAAGTCGGCCCCTGGGACCAGTTTCCGTTGTCGGTTTGACTAGCCTGGCACCGTGTGTAGGTGGTGACGTGATGTTGAATGGTTTGCAGTTCCAGAGTGCCTTCGATTACCTGTGCGTACCAGCCCTCGGCTAAACACGCAGCATAAGAACGCGTACGAGCTGCAGGTGGAGAACAATATAGCATGTAAGTCGGCCCGTGCGTGCAGTCTTTGTTGTCGTTTTCACTAGCCGGGCCCTGTGTGTAGTTGGTGACGTGATATTTTATGGCTCGCAGTCAAGAGGCGCAAGCTAAGCCAGCTCTTCTTCGGGGAGGAAAGCGCCCTTGAGGGCCTGCAACGCCTGCTGCAAGACCTGCTTCCACAAGTAGAGCAGCTGGACATCGCCACCCTCGTCGCGCATGTCGCCCGAGTGCACAAGGAAACGGGGAAGCGCGTGAATATGACTGCGAAGGCCGTGTTCTTTACGGTACATATGCCTGGATTCAATCTTCTGCCTGTCAAGCATGCCAACCACTACGAGAACCAGGCCCGTGAGACGCTGGACAAGCGCTGGACGGCCGACCTAGGGCCCGGCGAAGATGCTTACATTCAACATGCGTCTGGCGGTGGTGCACCTGTTCCGGCAAGAATACTACTGTATCTAGGGGATGTGGGTGCGGCCATGGAGTTCTGGGTGGAACGAGGTATTCAGCGGGCGAAAGAAATCGTGAAAGACTCTCACGTCAAGAACAAGCCTGTGGAGGCCATCATGAATGGGACGTGCGAGAAGCTCGCCCTGGAGGCATATGTAAGCTTGCATCCAACAATGCGCTCCCTACCGGAGTTAGCCAACGAGCTTTACCCCGGCCAAGCAGCGGTCTCGGTTGGGCTTGTGGACCCAGCCGCGGAGGCTAAGACATCTCCTTGCTATTTCATGGGTACCGGCAGGCGCGTAGCTCACGACGCACCCGTCCTCGCAAGCTGCTTAGCACAACTGCAGCATTTGGTTGGCATGTTGCACCCCCGGCAGCAGGGCGCACAGGCATTATGCACGTGCGATATCATTGTGTACTTGAGGATGTCCCTGAATCTGGAGGAATTCACGTCTTCCTTGTACACGAGGGCGGAGAAGCGAGTCTCCTACCACGTTTCCATCTCGGACACTGGCTTCGGGAACATGCTCCCGACTGGGCTGGACTCCCTATCAGAATTCCCATATGCGAAGGTCCTTGCATACTACCTGGTGATAGACACCGAGAGCCAGCATACGGTGTGCCGTTTGGCCAGTTTGCGAGCGTACCGTCAGGTAGAAGATGCATATATGGAGAACCAAGGAATCACTGTGCTCGCCAGAAATGATTACGTAGAGCTGCTACTGCCATGCGCGCTCATCGGAACGAAGGCATTATTCGTTGAAACAAAGAATAAAGACACGGGCGACAACCTCTACCATGCGGTGCACCTGCTGCGTGAGATCCAAGGCATTCATTGATCCCCTTCCGCGCGTCGTTCAGGTAATAAGAATGTGAACTTTCCTGTGGTGTCGTACGTGCCATTTTCTCATAGGCTGCTCGAAAAATTCACAAGCGGCAAGGGGTGTAAGTTACTGAGAATCTGGGGTGGGATGCGCAGCTTCCAGGCCTTCTCTCAACTGCAACAGCGAGCAGTCCCCGACGTTCCCAACGGTGCTGCAGATCTATCTACGGCAGCAGAATCATTCGCCTGTCACTCTGCACGTGCATGTCACCAAGCCACGTGGGTTATACTAGATAGATAGATAGATAGATAGATAGATAGATAGATAGATAGATAGATAGATAGTTAACTGGAAGCTGGATGGAATGGGTAGCATCCCATAGTAGTGTACGCGGTACCCAGCTGCTGACTGTTTGATTGAAGGGTTTTAGGGTTTAGGGTTTAGACCCTAAATGTGGAACCAGTCACAATGTTACATTTGTAAATATCTGTGCGATGGGAAGCATTGTCCTGCCTACACGTGTCTTCTTAACAGCCAATTACGTGCATGCATGTGTATACAATCTTTAAATATCCAGCATATAGCTTTCTTACACGTGTGCATATCTCCTACATTCCAGCCAATCACGTGCTTACATTTGGATAAGATTCTCCAGTTTTCTTAAGTTATCCTTAAGCCATGTGGACAATATCGTCCTACCAAGAAGCTTCCACGTACTTACATTTTCTTAAGTTCTCTTAAGTATAATTCTTAAGTATACTGTCGGCCAATAGCTAATTACCCCGATTTAAATATGCATAGTGTGGGTTTATATCGAAAACTTAAGAAAACTTAAGAAAAACTTAAGAAAACTTAAGAAAGTACTTGCAGTAGTGACAGCAAATGATATAACTCTTGCTGTCTGGGTTTATGTTAAATAGTATATCTGAATATATGATATGATTCCTCAAGATAATAGAGGATAATAGTTTACTCCTGGGAATTTCCCTGGGAAAATTTGGTATCTTAGGCGTGTGAGCGTCTTTTTAGCTCGCTCTAGCTCGCGCATGCACACTACGGACCTGCGGTTAAAACAACTTTCAACCTTCATTGACGCTTCGAGTATGTTCTGTGGGCGAATTACGGTGCTGTTTGCAGCTTTTGCGGGTTAGCGTCCTTGAGGCGGGACCGTATTTGGCTGCGCATGCACACGTTTTTGGCCTATTTTTGGCTCGCTCGCGCTCGCTATTCTGATATTTGGACTCGTTCGCCGGTGCATGCACAGCCAATATTCGTGAGATATGCTTTGGTGGTACTCAAATAATTGTTTCAAAGTCACAAGCGCACTTGCGTGTAATTTCTCAGCTGCGACGGCTGTATTTGGCTGTTTTGTGCGTGCATCGACCTGTTATTTTGGCCTTTTATGCTGTGCATCGACAAAGTGAACTCTATGTACCGGTGCTGGATAGCCTTGTGGACGGTTCGGGATGGGGTTGGGTATTATTTTTAATACGGCAGAATATTAATTGCGGGCCGTTTTCTTGCCCAAGCTGCGATATTTCGACCTTTTGGACGTGCATCTACAGCGTTTTTGGCGTATTTTGGGTGCATCGGCAAGCGCAAACTCGGTGGTGAAGTATTTCGGGGGGGAGAGAAGCTTTCCGACCTTTTTAGTGATTTTTTTATGGCAGTTTTACATAAATTCTGACCTCAAACACACTGGAATTCGGTTCGGAATAGCCTCTTTTTTATGAAATACTTGCTGTGGATCCACTCCCACCATACTTAAGCAGCCACCATACTTAAGCAAGGAAAGTGCATGGACCTTCTTAGCTTATATCCTGGCTTCCATCAACTTTTGCACGACTTTTATGGGTTATCTACAATTTTTCTAGCCCTCACCAACCCATAGAACAGCCTCAAACAGCTTATTTCTTCAAAAAATATGTGTGCATTCACTCCTTTTTGGTCCATCAACAAGGAGTTTTGAGGGTGGGTCGACTCCCTAGACTTCAATATTGGGCTTTAGACAGTGTTCTTACTTTATTACAACAAGTATGGATATTGTTTATTGGTATTAAACAGTTCCCACCGTTCTACAGCCCTTTGGTGCTTCTTTTGGCTGGTGCATGTGCCCTTTTCAGCCCCAAAATAGCCGTTTTTGGCTCTTAGCAGACTGGCAAATGGTGATTTCTGGACAGTATCTCTGGTTTACTCTCAATATATGAACTTTGCTGGAATATTTCTGGAGTATATGAAGTTCGGCAACCTTACTTCTGGGACCTTGCTGAGTTTTTTTGGTTGCAGCATCTTGACCTCGGCCCATACTTAGGCACTTAAAATCTGTGTCGCGGAGCCATGGCGAAATTTTGAGAAAATGGACAAAAATCCAGCGAGGACTACTTTGACACCACTAGAGAGCCCCTTTCAACATTATTCTCAACTCTAATAGTGGTGCCAGCGACCTCAGCTGCAGGCAGCAAGTGTACAGTACAGCCCTTTTCTGGACTCCTTAACACCGTGTCTACTTTTATTCCCTGTTGAATAAAAGTAGGCATTTTTCATCGATTTTTCGAACTTCGTGGAACCGGCTGCAACTCTTCCTACCGAAGCTAGACAACATGTTTCAACATTTTCTTCGCTAGATAGCTGCTTGCTGGACTCTGGCACTTTCTGGACTCTGTGGATATTTGAGCTTTATTTGCACCCAATATCCACGCGTATGCCGGAGTGCCACTGGTGTCGTCTGGAGGGTATAACCAGAGCCGCGAAGTACCGAGCTGTACGTGTTCGTGTTGACCAATTCGTGGAGGAGTTCGCCTGCCTAGAGTGTGTACAGACTTTCTGGCTTGACCTTCTAGCTCGCCAATACCAGTCTGGACCACCACATCAGTGCACCTGGGAACTACTTTAGAGCCCCCTCCACGAGTACGACGACCTTCTTGGTGGAACTTCCACAACAGAACTAGCCTGCCTACTTCCAGATATGCAGCCGCCCTACGACCCGATACGCCGTACCCCCGTCTCCATTCACCTTTCCACCCTCACTTGCTGCTGGCTCCTTTCCACCCTCCACCACCGGACCTGCAGTACTCATGGCCCCGGGACAGCCCAGTCCCCTGCCATATCAACCACCTCAGGTCCCCCTCGCAGCCCCCCGCCTTACTCCACTCAGCCCTTACCCACAGCCACATCCCTCAGGAACCGTCCCGGTGTACCACACCCCAGCAGCAGTTCCTGGACCGGTCCCCGCTGTGCCATGGACCTGGTCTGGGGGTTTCCCCTTCGGGGGGGGTTCCCTCCCCTTACGCCCCCGCACTTCACTCCCCGGCTCAGACGCTGCCAGGGACTGCTAGGAGTGCTGAGGAGGCGGCACGCTGGCTGGCGTATCGTCGGCAGGAAGAGGCGGCGGTGCTGGCTGCGTCAGGCTTGCAGGTGGGAGCTCAGGCCACCTATGGTGCTGGAGGGGTGCTCGCAGAGCGCCCCGGCACGGGCTACCCAGCAGGGGCCTTTCGTACCACTGGAGGGGTGCACGCAGAGCACCCCGGTGAGGGCTTCCCTGCAGGGGCCCACGCGACGAACGCTGGAGGGGTACAGGAGGATGAGCCGGAAGAGGAGCCTGTCGCAGACAATCCCTGCCCTCACGATGAGTACCTGAGAGCAGGGGGCCACAGTGACGTAGACCCCGACAACCCATTTGGCCGTAGTGCTGGCGAGGAGTCCGCGTATGAGTACGAGGCGGACCCCAACGACTACGACGAGTATCTGCGGGCGGGGGGCCACAGTGACGTGGACCCCAACGATCCGTACGGGGAAGGGCAGCGCTGGGACGAGGTAGAGGACGAGGAGGAGGAGCAGGACACTTGAACAAGGTATTCGCTTAAGTTTTCTTAAGTTTGCTTAACTTTTCTTAAGTTTTCTTATCTTTTCTTAAGTCCATGAAAATTATACCGCGTGTCATGTTTTATACAATTCGGTCATCAGCTGGCCTTCAGAATGCCCGTGGACATCGATGTAACAACGAGCGAGGACGCGAGCGAGTACGTCAGAGCAAAAGATAAGAAAAGTCGAGTGAAAACCGTGTCTTGCTGAATGCATGGTGGGCGGCGGGGGACTCGATTAATTATACACAAGAAAGTTAAGCCAAAACCGTGTCCTGCTGGTGACTGAAGAGAGTATAATTTGGGTGGCGGGGGACTCAAAGTAATTATACACATGAAAATGTCCGCCTGGAGGTTTATTTGACCCATCACGCACGCACTACATACAGTCATACTAGTACGTACGTACAGCAGGTCGTGCGTCACACTAGGTGAGGTAGTTGCTTGAAGGACGGACAAACGATTTGAAACAAGTAGGGCGCGCCGTAGAACTTATTATTCAAATCTTGTTACAAGACTCTGTCTTAAAAATTTTACTGGCGTTGTTTTGTTGTAGAGAGAATGCAGCCCGTTCCCGCCGCCCCTTTGAATACCTTCCCCCTTGCGCGCGGCACGGGGGGCCTCCAGACGGCAGTGGTACAGCCAGGACCAGCGGTGCGTTGACCTTGATGTTCTTCTTATTTTGTGGAATGCGTTGGCAGTGGGTGGGGATGCATTTGCTGGGACACAGTTGTTTGGGAGGGGACGGCTGCGATGTGGGGACAGCTCCCTGGATGGACACGCGCCCGAACCGTGGGGCTTTTTTGGTTATGGTGCGCCTGCAGGTTTATGCTTTCCGGACTCGGTAATTAGGGAGGGGACGGCTGCGATGTGGGGACAGCTCCCCGGAGCGACACGCGCCCGAACCGTGGGGGTTTTTTAGTGTATACTTAGTATGTGCGGTTTTGGGCAATGAGTTTTTTCAGTGTTGTATTACACAAGCGGCAGACCTTTTCTTTTCCAGTGGCTCGAGTGGGCAGCATTTCATGTGGTAATTAGATAGGGAGGTGACGGCTGCGATGTGGGGACAGCTCCCTGGACACGCGCCCGAACCGTGGGGGTTTTTTGGGGTCTTTGTGTGGTATGTTACGCATGCAGTTTCGGTAGGCATGCGCTGTTTTTGCTTGCTATGCACGGGTACGTACGGAGGTGACGGCTGCGATGTGGGGACAGCTCCCTGGACACGCGCCCGAACCGTGGGGGTTTTGTGGGGGTCTTTGTGTGGTATGTTACGCATGCAGTTTCGGTAGGCATGCGCTGTTTTTTGCTTGCTATGCGCGGGTACGTACAGAGGTGACGGCTGCGATGTGGGGACAACTCCCTGGACACGCGCCCGAACCGTGGGGGGTTTTTTTGGGGTCTATGTGTGGTATGTTACGCATGCAGTTTCCGTAGGCATGCGCTGTTTTTTGCTTGCTATGCACGGGTACGTACGGAGGTGACGGCTGCGATGTGGGGACAGCTCCCTGGACACGCGCCCGAACCGTGGGGGTTTTGTGGGGGTCTTTGTGTGGTATGTTACGCATGCAGTTGCGGTAGGCATGCGCTGTTTTTTGCTTGCTATGCGCGGGTACGTACAGAGGTGACGGCTGCGATGTGGGGACAGCTCCCTGGACACGCGCCCGAACCGTGGGGGGTTTTTTTGGGGTCTATGTGTGGTATGTTACGCATGCAGTTTCGGTAGGCATGCGCTGTTTTTGCTTGCTATGCACGGGTACGTACGGAGGTGACGGCTGCGATGTGGGGACAGCTCCCTGGACACGCGCCCGAACCGTGGGGGTTTTGTGGGGGTCTTTGTGTGGTATGTTACGCATGCAGTTGCCGTAGGCATGCGCTGTTTTTTGCTTGCTATGCGCGGGTACGTACAGAGGTGACGGCTGCGATGTGGGGACAGCTCCCTGGACACGCGCCCGAACCGTGGGGGTTTTTTGGGGGTCTTTGTGTGGTATGTTACAGTACGCATGCAGTTTCGGTAGGCATGCGCTGTTTTTGCTTGCTATGCGCGGGTACGTACAGAGGTGACGGCTGCGATGTGGGGACAGCTCCCTGGACACGCGCCCGAACCGTGGGGGTTTTTTTGGGGGTCTATGTGTGGTATGTTACGCATGCAGTTTCGGTAGGCATGCGCTGTTTTTGCTTGCTATGCACGGGTACGTACGGAGGTGACGGCTGCGATGTGGGGACAGCTCCCTGGACACGCGCCCGAACCGTGGGGGTTTTGTGGGGGTCTTTGTGTGGTATGTTACGCATGCAGTTTCGGTAGGCATGCGCTGTTGTTTGCTTGCTATGCACGGTAAATACGGAGGTGACGGCCGCGATGTGGGGACATCTTCCTGGACACTCGGCCGAACATTGGATTTTCTTGTTGGCACTGGAGCCCATGCTCTTTTTGTTAGGCGTGCGCTCTTTTTTTTTTGAAGACGACGTGAAGGGAGGAACCGTCTCCTTGCTTCACCACTGGCAGGGCGGAGCTCCCGTAGTTGGAGCCGCGGAGCACGTTGCGTCTGGAGAAGAGGTCGCGGTGGTGCATCCTGCGGTGAGTATTAATCTTCTTCATTTTTTTTGTGCGGTTGCCAATAGCTTTAATGAAACAAAAGAGGTATGCTTACTTCACGCACCCCAGACCCGAGACGGGAATTGGCGTGTTGCCGATGGGTCGGGAGTTGCGTGTTAAGAGCGCTGTTAGCACTCCCTACGCGCCCCCGGACCCGTGGCGTCACGGAGGAACGGTGTGGGTTGCGGTGTGTATCGATGGTCTTCGCAGGGGGGAGCTGAACAGCCTGAAGGTGGACCCGGAGCGGGACGCGGGGCAGCCGGCGAAGAAGCTGTCCAGCCTTCCGTGGTGAGTTCCGACCTTTTACAGCCATTCTACGCGCCCCCCGTATTCCTATGAGAGAAAGAGCGTGGTGTGCCTGCAACACGCGGAATCTGTTGAAGTGGGTTGTTGTGGATGCCGGTGGGGCGGGAGTTGCGTGTTAAGAGGGCTGTTAGCACTCCCTACGCGCCCCCGGACCCGTGGCGTCACCGAGGTACGGTGTGTATGGAAGTCGCATGGGTTAGTGCGCAGGCTGTTGGTGACGGCTGCGATGTGGGGACAGCTCCCCGGACACGCGCCTGATCCTCAGGGGCTGCATGGTGATGGTGGGCGGTACCGTATGGGCGACGGTGTGCATGGTGGGAAGGCGCCCGGTTGTAGAAGGTTGGGATGTTCAATGTGTGGGGACAGCTTTCCGGGCACGCGCCTGTAACCCGAGGTATGTTTTGTGGTGGGTTGTTGTGGATGCCCATGGGTCGAGAGTTGCGTGTTAGGAGGGCTGTTAGCACTCTCTACGCGCCCCCAGACCCGCGACGGGTGGTGGCATCAAGCCGATGGGTCGGGAGTTGCGTGTTAAGAGGGCTGTTAGCACTCCCTACGCGGCCCCGGACCCGTGGCGTCACCGAGGCACGGTGTGTATGGAAGTCGCATGGGTTAGTGCGCAGGCTGTTGGTGACGGCTGCGATGTGGGGACAGCTCCCCGGACACGCGCCTGATCCTTAGGGGCTGCATGTGATAGTGGGCGGTACCGTATTCTGGGCGACGGTGTGCATGGTGGGCAGGCGCCCGGTTGTAGAAGGTTGCTTTGGATGTTCAAGATGTGGGGACAGCTCCCCGAGCACGCGCCTGTAACCCGAGGTATGGTTTGTGGCGGGTTGTTGTGGATGCCCATGGGTCGGGAGTTGCGTGGTAAGAGGGCTGTTAGCACTCCCTACGCGCCCCCAGACCCGCAACGGGTGGTGGCATCAAGCCGATGGGTCGGGAGTTGCGTGTTAAGAGGGCTGTTAGCACTCCCTACGCGCCCCGGACCCGTGGCGTCACCGAGGTACGGTGCGTATGGAAGTCGCAAGGGTTAGTGCGCAGGCTGTTGGTGACGGCTGCGATGTGGGGACAGCTCCCCGGACACGCGCCTGATCCTTAGGGGCTGCATGTGATAGTGGGCGGTACCGTATTCTGGGCGACGGTGTGCATGGTGGGCAGGCGCCCGAAAGTAGAAGGTTGCTTGGGATGTTCAAG
>LGRX02005033.1:0-31917 GCA_001247695.2 Cymbomonas tetramitiformis
CCTCCTCTTCCACCCCTTCTTCTCCCTTTCCTCCTTCTTCCCCCTTCCTCTACCTTTCTCCTTTCTCCCCTTTCTCCACCCCTTTTTTCTTCCCCTTCACTTTTACCCTCTCTCTCCCTCTCCCTTCTCCTTCCTCTTCTTTTTCTTCCCTTCCCCTTCGGGGGGGTGCTGTGGGATCAACTTCCGGGGGCCAACCCCCTGAAGTTAATCCCTCAGGGGGTTGGTCCCTTCCAGTTGTACCTGGTTGAGTTCAACTCTCGCCCACCCCACCGCTCTTTCTTTGCTTTGCCCTTGCTTCCTCTTACCCGAGGGTGGAGAGCCTCTTCGATGATTTTCTTGCCGGTTTTCCCCCCTCCCCCCCCCTCCTCCCCCTCTCCTTGCTCACCTTCCCTGATCTGTGATTTTTCTTTCCCTGCATGCACTTTTTCCGTCCTTTATATATATTTTTTCTCTCATCTCTATTTTTTCTCTGATCTCTATTTTTTCTGATCTCTCTTTTTTCAGATCTTCATTTTTTCTGATCGCTACTTTTTCTCTCATGCTTTCATCATACTTTCCTATACCTGGTTTGATTCAGATCGCTGACCGCGATCTCCCGCTCGCTGACTGCCCCTGCGCTCTTCCTCCCGCCATCCGTCTTTCACTACTTTATTCTCAGCCGTATTTTCACTCTACTGCTTGCATCCTCCCCGACTGCATCCTTGTGCTCTTGCCTTCATTATTCAGTTATTCCTTCCCTTCTCCTGATTCCACGTTATCGCCCTTCAATTCACTGCTGTGACGCGCCCTGCCGACGACTCGACACCCGACGCTCCGTGCCTCGGTCTTTGTCCTCCTGCTTCCTTTCCCCCCTGCTCACCTTCTGTCACCCTTCCGCGGTGAGCTCTCTCTTCCCACTCCTCTCTTGTTGTGATCAGCACTGTGCACCGGAACACTGCATACACGCACAACACGCACGGCATATATAGCATGAGCACGACAGTCACGCTCGCAGTGCCACTGGGCCAAGAGCTGCATGCACGGCCCCTCTCACCATTTCTCCCCCTGCCTGATCTGCCATTCCTCTCACCCTCCCTCTCCCTGCTTGAACCGTTGCGACTTGATAGGTGATAGACGGCGAGTCTGGGGAGCCCACTGCGGACGGAGAAACTATGGTGATCGCGAGCACCGCACCTTAGTTTCTCCGCTAATTTTCTTGGCTTTTTGTTCGCATGGGTCCGAGCACCCCTACCAGTGCCTCAGATCCTGGTACACTATTCACGGGGACGTGCGGTGCAGTGTCAGGAGGGAACTGACTTCCCCATCGGCTTTGGCTTAGTTTCTAGTTCGTCTTCCTTTCTCCCTGACCTGACTCTATCCTTTCTCCCTGTCCTGACTCTATCCCTTCCTCCCTGCTTAATATTTCTTGCTTCTTGTTTCTTGTCCTTTGCTTTCTGATCATTGGTTTAGAATAGGTGGGCGAGAGTCACCCTCCTACCCTGGCCTCGCACCCGTGCGCCCTGGCCTCGCACCCGTGCGCCCTGGCCTCGCACCCGTGCGCCCTGGCCTCGCATCCGTGCGCCCTGGCCTCGCACCCGTGCGCCCTGGCCTCGCACCCATGCGCCCTGGCCTCGCACCCATGCGCCCTGGCCCGGTATCAATCGCAGATTCGGTAGACACAAAACCAAATTTCTCACCTTGCACTTTGCACACACTACTGCACCATGAGGGGGACGATTTCCCTTGTGCACCTCCACAATTGTATATGACCACTATGCATGTGACGTGGAATTGCGCTTATACTTGCATTGCCATTGGGCGATGCAAACGTGGACATTAGCATGAGAATCGCCAGGGATCTGACTTCTGATACACCCACAGCTTGAGTATCAGTGGGAGTATTCACCACGTATGCATCCGAGTTGGTGGTGCAACACTCAAGCTTCAAGGAGGTGTTTGTGTGGCCTGCATCGCCCAGCCACATGTGCATCATAAGCATAAGATGAGTGCCCTGCGGTGCGGCATCCTCCAAACAGTCCCTGCACTGAGCGGTATAAAAATAATCTCCCTCACCCACCCTGAAATACCCCATTGCTCGAGCGACAACGCGCCACACAGCTCTTCGACCCACCTTAGAAAGCCCACTGCCTCAAGACCAGACTACTGTACACGCCGGGGATAACTTGGCCTCCCGTCAACATCAACCAAAGCCTGTAAACAGACGGGAAATCTAACCAGACAGACCGTTCTTGGAACACACTGCACGTCAAGCAATGGTTTTCGACAGAGAAACGAAGTCATCAGTTCGCGGCCTTCATACAATAGCCCAGTCCCAGTAGAAGTTTCCCGCTGTTGAACAACTGCTGCCACAGGGAAGAAACAACTGCAAGTCCAACGGTCAGAGGCTTGCTGAACTCCATAGTTACCTCCTCCTACTTCATCCCAAATACATATGCATAGCATCTACAGTTTGTTCGTCCAACAGTTGAGCATCGCTCAGGGCTGTTGCCCGAGTGTTGGCCCATACCTTCAAAGGTATTAAGCACCTGCCCGGAAGCGCGGTCCATTAACCTGATTGTCGCATCCAAGCATCCTGCCAGGATCCCCTTTCAGCTCTGAGAAGTGTTGGGCAGCCTGTGAAGAACTTTTAATCTTCTCTTCGCAAGCACCATCCCACTACATAGATAAGAGGAGCAAGGCACACGTGCAGCAGGACCTGAAAGAATGCCAGGGAAACGACTTCCATAAGCCGCGGTGACTTCTCCTAACCTCACCATCGCATATACAACTTCCCGCCCGAGATGGTTGCCCTCAAGTCGTGCCAGGGAGGTTCACAGGGAGCTCTCGTAGGAAAGGAGACGTGCTCCGGAATATCGGAGTGTGCTGATATCAAATGTGCGGTTCATGAGGCGACTGACCTGCGACGACACAACGGTGGTCGTGTGATAACTGCATGAAAGTCACTGGCTGCACGAGGTCGTCCGTGGTGACCCTGAGCCAGCCATATACTACCTTGTCAAACCGATGGGAAGTGAAGGATCTCGAAGGTTAAACATGCTTTATTTCTATGGATCGGCTCTGCCCTATTATTGCATCCAAGGTCGAAATTGCGCTGCTTGCACACACCGGAAGTGCCGATTTTCCTCTTGGGTCATGAAGTCCAGACAATTGAAGGCACAACAATAGAGGAAGCGCAGCCACTGGCGAGGCGAGCCGGACCTTCCGCGACGAACGTCGTATGTGCGCACCTGTGGCCGAGATAACACCACGAGGAAATCAGAGACAAAATAGTATGGTATAGTGAAACAAGCTGGGACGGTATTAATGTTCTTACTCCAAATCCCGTTTGTTCACTCCTCGACGAGCTGTCGCGTGGACTCTGGGGTCGTCAAGGACTTCTAAAAAAACAGTTCGCCGAATCGTCGTTCAGGAACCCCACCGACACAATTTACTGAGGGAAGAGTGTGGGCGTACACAAGGACAAAGGGAGGTAAAGGAAGGCAAATAGGTGTATATAAGCTATAGTACCCACCGTGCCGTCCACACTCCCCGCGACAACACAAGTGCCTTGTACTCGCACGGTGGACACGCTGTCTTTGAAGCCTGTCTGAAGGGGAGAGCGCAGGTCATCCAGCGTCAAGCAACGTGCAACAGCCGCCACGTAGGGAAAAATGAGGACTCTATAACAGATGCCAGTATCCAACTAGTTTTAAATAGTACGCAACTCCATGAAGGCGACTTCTCTACTTAATGATCAAAACCCGACCAGAGCCAAACACGATCACAACGTAGTCCTTGTGTAGTTCAAGATGAAAAAGTGCCAGAGGGATAGAAAGATCAAGCTCTGCGATAATATGCAAAGTGTGTGCGCAGGCTTGCACAGCTATGCCAGGAAAACCTCTTTAATGGCCACAGATTCATGCTGCCCCGTAGTTCTGCCCAAAATTCTCAGAGTCAAAATCGCAGCTTGAGAACAGGAGGAGGGGCCTTAACATGTAGCGCGGCGCACAGCAAGAAATCAGAACCAGAAGCCATATTCGGGAAAGGGAAGGCCACAGATAGAATGATGACAGAGGCACTTGGTGGGGGAGGAAGGTGGTGAGACGGACTAGGGTTTGAATAGCATCGATGCTCTGAGAGCGGCAGTCCCAAAACTTCACCGCCTGCGCAAGTGAAACATCTCGAACTTCAGCCGTTCCGCAGTTGCTGAGCAATTACCGTCCATGCATCCTGCGAAAACTCTTTAACACCAGAGCCCGACCTGGTCGTATCCCGCAGTGACGACCACTGAGCAGTCGCCTCCGAATACGACCGAATTGACTGCGCCATCATGTCCTCGGAATCTCCGAATAGTGCGCCCGGTGGGAACATCCCAGTAAAACACCTGAGAAAGCACCAATTTGCTGTGAACAGTTTGGCCGTTAGCTCGCACGTCTCCTGATCGACCAACTCAGGCTCTACGTGAACAAGGCAAACGGCAGTCGTGAAGTGCGCTCTGTCAAATTCAGTTTGCAGGTGCCTTCAGCACAGTCTTTGAGTCCGACCAAGCCTGACGGCTTGCAGCTCGCTTCGACAGGGGTGCGCTGCACTTGCAGTCGACTGTCCACCCTGCAGACCGATATTAACATTCGCCACTAAGGGCAATCTTCTTCTGTAAAGCTTCACTGATCTAGAGGCACTATTAAGCTGGTATGGGGCCAACTACCCGCATCTTTTCAAATGGGCACGCACCTGTTTGTCCCCCCCACATGAAGCTAGGCGACTATTATCAACAGTGGCGACCACATCCCGCACTTCTTGTCCGTGCCCCTCGTAGCTCTGGTCCCATGCCCATGAGCCCATGCACAACGGTCCGCGAAGCCATTAGTTCAGTTGGAATGCAGGTGTCGCAGTGGTCACGGTACGTGAAGTCTTGCACGAGCGTGGCGAGAGGCTGTGGAAGGCTCACCTTAATGCACAACTCTCGGTGAGGATTCCATAATCTGCATGCACAATAGTTGATCAGCTTCAGTGAAAACACGCGGATGCCGAAACTATATTGTATCGCGAGTGGGAAAGTCAGTAAGGTTATCACGCTGCAATACATCGTGTAACAAGAGTTCGGAACACCAAGCTGAGGACACACGCCCAATAGGAATCTACATAGCGACAGAGTGGAACGTCATCTCGCACCTTATTGTGCGGTCTTTCCCGCATGTGAGGCAGTACTGTCCGTTGTGATTGAAACGCACTGCCAGGACTGGTCCTTCGTGTCCACGCAGCACGGCCACTTCACTCTTCGGCAACTTCTCATAGTCCTGATGTAGACCGCCAGAATTCGCTCAACTTTGCGTGTACCGCAACTTGGTGAATACAGTTATAATTTCATAATACACACCTCAAAAGATGGAGCGTTCATCGGATCCTTCAAGCGTTTACCATCTGGCTGCAGCGTCACTGCAAAGACGATCTGGCACAGTATGCCCTTGGAAATAATCTAGGGCTTTGAAGTGAAGTTCTATCTCTCCCCGCCGCTCAATCCCAAATTTTAAGTAGAAAAAGAAAATCTCGGTGAAACACAAAAATATTTGTTAACCCTCCGCGCCCTCGAATTTCGGGTGTTTTTTAACGCGATTTCAAGGCAGTTGTGGCACATTTTGAAGCGTGGAATAAGGATTTCGCCGGCCACCGGTAGAACCAAAGAAAATTCAACTCTCGACGGTTGATATACCTATACCTAAAGTAAGTAGATTATTCAAGAGTTTGACGATTATTCAAGTCTACGGTGTATGGTACGACTTTTATCAAATCTACGGTGTATGCGGGTGTCACCATATCTTCAAATCTATCGCGTCGCGACCGCAAATTCTTTTCAGCAAATCTCCCATTTAATTACTAGTGATGACTGTATCAAAACCCGCTCTACGACGCTTCATATGTGTGTGTCAACGTTGAAAGTATTGGAATTGGTAAAATTCAAGTTGTATCGAAAATACCTAGATGACGATGCATTGCATAAATTATTGTCGATATCGAATGTATCATCATTGCTTTCGGTGCCTCTTCAGCTGTGACACAGTACACGTTTACAATTTATAGGGGGTACGTGAACGTACAGGTGGGGAAAAATCAATATATTAGGTTGTGCAAGGATAGGTTGGTGGCCATTCAATTGAAGTAGACGTGTACAGTACTGTATGGAACGATAGTTGGTATTAATCATACCCACTCATTGGTTCCAATGTATAAAAATGTATTGTACAGTAGGATGGGAGGCATATTTTCAGCATTTAGATAGGATGTCGATTATGGGTTATGTGAAATTCGGCCTACATGTTACGGTGATTTGGACTAAATAGTATGAAGAGGTGCTAATTAGCCCCAATATGACCTGAAGGAGCGTCAGCGACTAATTATTGGGGCTAATTAGCTCCTCTTCATGATATATTTGTGACACATCAGCCCTCGATTAATCGAAGGGATCATGTGAGAGCCACGTCATAGAATATGCTTTGCAACAATCCGTTTCTCGACTCTGCCACGTCATCACAACTCGCGATATATTGCTCAAATATTGCTTACAGTACAAATATCGCTTACAGTAGCGTCATCGGTGTGTCATCAGTGTCGACTCGCTGTCGTTGTCGCTGTCGCTGTCGCTGTCGCTGTCGCTGTCGCTGTCGCTGTCGCTGTCGCTGTCGCTGTCGCTGTCGCTGTCGCTGTCATGTCATGTCATGTCAATGTCATGACATGACATGTCATCACAGTCTATCCTACCTCAGGCTGTTTTGTAACCGGCGCGTCAGCGCACGGTGATCTGTACCGTCGCGTCAGCGAACGGCGAAGCGAACGGTGAAGATGTCCACGATGATCGTCTGTCATCAACGCAGTCGATCGTCTTTTCAATCGCGAGTCACATTATAAAATACTAGCCAATCGGAAACTCAAAAAACAGATTTCCAAGATCCTTCGAGTTTTTAGTCGTCTGTCATCGTCAAAAAGATACTGCCAATCAATGCCTAGAAAGCTGGATTTCTAAGATCGATGCTTCGAACTTCGAAATTAACCCAAAGGGGAGTTCTGATGCAATTTCAAGCCCATTTCTTGTTTGCATCTTCCCGTGCACCTCATGTTGTGACCCTGCCGCTGTGACCCTGCCTGCTATGAATATCTTTGTGCATAATGTTTCTGCGACTGACGTTAAGTGTGTATGCATCGATATGTGTATGCATGACTAACTTTTTGCTTACATGCAGGATCAGTGCTCGACCGCATGATGACCTTCGACTAGTCGACCCCTTTCCGCTTGTGTTCATCTTCGACCGACTCCACGCTCAACGCTCGCCTACGAGATCCTCGCTGCAACCACGCATACCATTTTAGTTTCATATGCACTTTCGTGTGTGTGCCCTTCATGTCACTGTACGTTTTCAGATGACTTGTGTATTCTCCCTAATTCCCCGATCCCCCGCCATATGTCCCATGTGGCATCCGCGTATGCCCCCTTGTGACACACGCGCCCAATGTGTTTGTTGCTCAACTGGTGTGCCGCATTTTGTATGCACTCGCTTACTTGTGTGTATCGCATTCGTTTGTTTTCATCTTGTATGTTTTCGTTCCGACGTCTTGTGTGGGATCCGGGGGCTTTGGGTTTTTCTCGCCCATCACCGCGCACCGCCGAAATCCCGGCCATGCTTTTGCCGTGTATGTTCTGTTTGCATAATGTATTTGTCTGACACGCATTAGAACATTTTTAGGCAGAGCACAACACATCATTTCGCAGGCGTTGTCGGCTTTGACCTAATTTCGGGTCAAAGTCGTCAATGCCACGTGTTCAGGGCTGGGTCACAGGGCATTGGCATTTTCCCAAATTCGTAATATTTCATTTGAATATTGGGGCTGTTTGGCCCCAATATTCTGAATATTGGTGCTGATCAGCACCAATATTCAACGGAATCTTCCGAACATTGGGAACACGTCAATGCACTTGACCACGTCCAGTTCTGAACACGTGGCCGCCTTACTTCCACATCAGCATTTCATCATTAATATAGCTCAGAATTGCTGCCTGCGTGGCACGTTTTCATTGGTCCAAACCCGATGTGTCATAAATATTATATGATAGTTAGACTGGTTACAATTCATAGAACAGGGAATATATATATATATATATATATATATGAGCTATCATTGTGAAGAGCAAGCGAAGGCGTGTCAGGCGGGTGAAGTCTAAAGTCGGATTAAACTGTAAGTTAATCGGGTTTAAGCAGACGGACAGACCGTGACACACGAGCGGAGCCCACAGCAGGCACTGCAAGTGACATCCGAGCAGGCGAGGGGTGACACAGGGCACCACAGACCTCCCCCCTTATGGGGGGTGAAAGTCAGTGTTCCCATGACACCACCTCACCCCGAAGGTGGGAGGTGCACTGCAGGGCCAGGCGGTACTCCCGGGCAGGCGGCTAGGAGAAATGTAATGTTTCCCTAGTCACTAGCTAACTCGTGATGTGTCAATTGAGGGTCTCAATCTAGGGCTTGGGGCTGAGTGCCAATCACCACTCCAACCCTTGGAACGTGCGGCACCCAAACGGGCGAAGAGCGCAGAGCTAGTGTGGCATCTGCCTGCGCTAATCTCGCGTGCTCTAGGGGCTTACGCCCATGCGTGTGCCGTGGGGATTAGCTACTCCCACGGGGTAGGCCGCTAAATTCACTAAGCAGGCTAAAAACGGCGGCGGCGGCGCTCCCAATGATGTGAAGGTCAAGTACCAGCCCATCGTCGAGGATCAACCGATGCCCAAGCGAGGCCAAAGCCCACAACGGAGTGGCACCACCAGAGCGGATGAGCCGAAGTAGGGGGGGCGAGAAGGGCGAAGGTGGAAAATGCGGTGAGTGTGCGCAACGAACGCGCTGCACACAGCAAAGGTGAGGGTCGAGGAATTGGAATGGGAGTGGGCGGTGGTGATAACACCACCACACACCACCAGATGACGGCCAAGGGATGCGTCGGGTGAAAGCGGAGAATGCGGAGAGGCGAGGTCGTAGGAGTCAAAGTCCTTGTCGTCGACCAAGCCGAAAACGTCGGAGTCGAGGTTGGTGTCTGGCGAACAAGCTCCACCAGACATCACTAGGTCGCAATCAGGGGTAAGATGTTGTCGATGTAGTCGTAAAGATACCAACGCCGAACGTGTAGCGGCCATACGTACACGCTGGAGTGAGGCGGTCATGGCCACAGACTGCAGACCGCAGAATCTGCAAACCCAATGATAGGGTTCCCAAGCGAAAAAATAACTTTTCGTAAAATCAACCGAATCCAGCGATGGAAGGGTCAATTTGGGGTAGATTTTCGCGGGGAACACGGCGGTGAGGTTAAAAACGTCGTGCGGAAAGCCAATTTTCCGGCAGCAGAGGTGCTGCTGGCCAGTGTCGAAGGTGTAACGTAAAATCCCGTAACGTTTGTCCAGCGGTAAATTGGAGCACACAGGGTGTGCGGCAAAAACGGTGGAAGATGTCGGATAGATGTCGGGAGGCGGCTTAATGTGGTGTCGGCCGGCGCTGTTTGTAAGGCGGTCCGGCGCTGATGTCGGGATGTCGGAAGATGTCGGATAGATGTCGGGTAGAGTCGCAGGGCGCGAAGCGAACCAGAGAACAAAAACCAAGCCAACACTGAAGGTGCGTGGGCTATAACCTCATAGAACAGGGGATATATATATATATATGAACTGTCACTGTGAAACGGAAAAGGCAGGCGTGTCAGGCTGGTGAAGTCTAAAGTCGGATTAAACTGTAAGTTAATCGGGTTTAAGCAGACGGGCAGACCGTGACACACGAGCGGAGCCCACAGCAGGCACTGCCAGTGACATCCGAGCAGGCGAGGGGTGACACAGGGCACCACAGACCTCCCCCCTTATGGGGGGTGAAAGTCAGTGTTCCCATGAACAATTCCAAGTTCACCGGCTGAATTTTTATCATCTAATGTGGAGATTGAACAAAGAGGTTTAAATGAGAAATGCTATAGCTAATGCAGCGCTCGGCCTTAAATCCCACACCCCCCTGTGGGCAACCCCTCAGGCCCACCCACCTCCACAGCAGAAGTTCGATGTCAACCGACCCATGGCGTTAATACAAACTCAAACACATCCCCATGGATGTATATTACCACCCATGACCCCATCCCGTTAATCCCACTCGCTCTAAGGTAGCCAAGGGCCAGTATCGCCTAAGATTTAAGGGATCGATATTTCCCGACTTCTCAACCATTCGAATCGATTGATACTGATAGTTTACAAAGCCCAACTCGATTGATAGTGATAGTAGAATGCTATGGAATCGACCGATACCGATTTTCACGAAAGTTACTATCGATTGATAGTGATAGTGAAAGTTTCACCATTGACTGATAGTGATAGTGCGATTACTTAACCAATAATCAACGATAGTTCAATCATACCGATAGTGCCGATAGTGGCTTACGCAGTGAGTGCTACCCACACACGCAGGATGTCAACTTCAACGAAGGATATCAACTACTCAGAACTACGTGTTATTTAGCTTGACATCTCCGGTACCCTGCACCTTGACGACCGGCCGAAAGGACGATCTTTTCCAAGTTTTCCTGAGCCTGGAGTTTCGGACTCTACACTTC
This sequence comes from Cymbomonas tetramitiformis, assembly GCA_001247695.2. Classification (NCBI taxonomy): domain Eukaryota; kingdom Viridiplantae; phylum Chlorophyta; class Pyramimonadophyceae; order Pyramimonadales; family Pyramimonadaceae; genus Cymbomonas; species Cymbomonas tetramitiformis. The sequence goes on from LGRX02005033.1 coordinate 10,601, forward strand.
CACTATTATCTTGTGGACGCTTCTGTCCCCTGCGTGGGTTCGTCTTGTGTGTAGGCATGATCGATGCCGGGCTTTGTGCTTGACGATTGTTTTATGGTCTCAAGACTGTCTAAGGTTTGTGACGGGAAGCCTCGCGTCGTCGCGTGACGGCGGCCTAGGTAATAATATTTGTAAAATGGCCTTGCTGTCGAACGATAGTGGTGACACGGGAATTCGAAATCGATACCTCGAAATCCGCCGACCAATCGACTGATGACATAGTCGTGTACGTTCAAATCGACTGATAATGATAGTTCACATATTCGAGTCGACTGATAGTGATATGTGGCAGGCGACGAATCGACTGATAGTGATATTTCGCGATAGCTAAATTCACGGGATCGACTGATAGCGATAGTAGCGATACTATCGATATGTCGCGAAGTCGGCACTATCGATACTGGCCCTTGAAGGTAGCTTGCATTGACCCTACTATGTGTTGATGACATTTTTTATTGGCCCCATTGCATCCATTCGTATAACTCAAATTGCGCGTGTTACACCCCGACCCCACCACCAAAAATTCTTCCTTTGGGGGTATTTAAGCTCCCCCTAACGTGTCTTCCTCTGCCTTGTCCATACGCGCCTTCCACCGCCCGAAAAGCGCAAGGGGGGACCTACACGCCATATATGGCGTGTGGAGCTGCATATGGATATTGGGCCCCCTTCCATACCCCCTTACCCCCCCCCTTTCGTACTAAACTCCCCCTCCCTTCTCCGTGCTTGCCTTTGTGGCCATGTGTTTGGCATGTACGCACACAGCCCTCACTGTTTATGGAATTGGGAGGTCGCTGTGTATCCAATCGTGCAAAAATGCGCTTTCTGACACCTAACCCCCCCTATATCCCTATGCTGCTCCGGTTGATTTTTGGAACCATCGTCGAAGATTGTGATGGCTCAAGGCGACATAGGGGCCTCCTGGGGACCCCATTTCCAATTTCCTTGCATGTACACATTGGGTTAGGAGTGATCTCGAAGAATTTGTGTATGACAAGGAACTTGTCGATGAAGTCAAAGAATGCCCGGTTTCCTACACGAAGTGCTGTTGCGGGAGCATTGGTCAATCCGAAAGGCATAACTGTCCATTCATAAGAACCGTATCTGGTGCGAATAGCAGTTTTATGAATGTCGGCTGGATGAATGGGGATTTGGTGGAAGAACTGGTTGAAATCAAATCTACTGAACCAGCGTGCTCCCTTAAGCTGTTCAAGAAGGGTATCATGGGGTGGCAACGGATATGTGTCCTTTATGGTGATATTGTTAAGGGCACGATAATCGCAACACATCCTCCACTTTCCCCCTGGCTTAGGAGCGAAGATGATTGGGCACCCATATGGTGATGATGATGGACGAAGGATACCCAACTCGACATATTTAATGATTTGCCGTTTGAGCTCCTCCATCATGGGTACTGGAATGGTACGTACTGGCTGTGATGGTGGCTTATGCCCAGGTTCAATGTTGATTCGATGATAACCACCTTCAAACCGTTCTGGCCTATGACCAGCTGGAAGATCCTCCTGGAATATGTCTGAAAATTCTTCTCTCACTTGATCACGTGCTGCTGTGACCTCGAGGTCTTCCATAGTGGTGTCTGAGTCTGATGCTGCAAAGACCAGTTCACCGTCAACCTCTGAGAGAAAGAAGAGATAAGCTACGGCTTCTTCAGCCGAACCACTGGATCGAATGCGACGAAGATGCTTTCTCATGGTGGTAGCGCTGACCAATTCCATTTCAGGAAGGTCATCTGAGTCTGGAGTCTGCTCAACTCTGGACAATACTGTGCGAATACTGGAGCCTGATGAATGCTTCCTAGTGATCGTCAGATTTTTGGTCTGAAAGTCAATGTGTGGATTCCTCCTCTCCAACCAATCTTGACCCAGAATGACAGTGAATGGTTTCATGTCAATGATGTAGAAATCTTCTGTATCCTTATACTTGCCCAAAGAAAATGTAGCCTTGGGAAGATAGGATGTGCATGGTAGTTGGCTTCCTCCAGCCAATCCCACTGAAAATGATGAAGAATCTGTGGGAGCTATACCAAGCTGAGCAGCGAACTGTCTGTCGATGAAAGACGATGTGGCTCCTGGATCTACCAAAATGTGAGTACTCTGTCCATAAACTTTCCCTTTATACAACAACAGCTTCTTCTGTGATTTCAGCTGTGCTGTTTGAGACTGCATCTGTGCGATGTGTTCTATGGGATTGTCCATCTGCTGAAACTGCAATGTCAGACTGGAAAGGACTTCTTCTGAGATACTCTCAATCCGGCCACTTGCTTCAGTGGCATCTTCAGGCTGATCTACCCTCGGGGTGCTCTCAACACCGGTACCTGCGCAGTACCCTGAGAGTTTCCCTGGGGAGCTGGAGCTGATGGAACTGGATCTGGAGTTGCAACTGCTGCATTGATGCTGTGCTGACTCTTCAGTTTCTTGACCAAGGTGTTGATCGTATTGATGAGTTTGCCAGACCCATCCTTAGCACCCTGATTCTTCTGTGGCTGTCTCTGATTCTGAAAAGGATTCTGAGCTGGTGGCTTACCCTTGATCTCCTTTCCATCATTGGTCCTGGTGGCAAAACAATCCTTCTCGATGTGACCAACACGACCACAACGATTGCAGGTCTTATCATTCTGTGATTTTCCTTTTCCTTTTCCTTTGCGCTTGCCTTTACCACCTTTTCCTTTGTTCCGATTCTGATTGGAGTTCTGGCTGCCACTCTGATTCCAATTCCGATTTCTGTTGGATCTGTCATATGGCTTCTGGCCACGTCCTCTGTCCTTATCCTTCTTGGCTGGACCTCCAGATGATTGCTCCTTCTGACCCCGATAGTGAAGGGTTTCTGATTGCTTTGAGTGAATGACGTAGTTCAAATCAAGCAATATCTGTGTGGTTTCTTGCCACGACAGATTGTTCCTCTGCTCTTCTGTCAGGTATCTGAGCTGGAACTGTCTGCGGAGATCAGAATCCATACTGGTGACGAATCTGTCCTTTATTAGCACATCATTTAAATCAGCTGCTGCTAAAGAAGCCAGTGATGTAAATGTGCGCAAATAATCTGCAAAGGTTTGGGTTCCTTGAGTCAGTGCCATTAGGTGTTTCTTGGCTACTGATCTCTTATGAGGATTACCAAATTGTCTGAGGAACGTCTGTCTGACCATCTCATAAGTGGCATATGGTTGTTGTGCCAAGACCTGGAAATAGTGTCTGTCGTTATTCTGTATGAGAGTAAGAAACACTGTGATCAAATCCTTATCATTGACACCTGGATAAGTGAACTGGAAATATCTGTCCACTGTATCCAACCAGACCTCTGCGTCCTAAGGGATGCGCCGGGTGGAGGTGCAGAATGCGTGAGGAATTGACCTCGTGCCTATTCCACGAAAGGTGGGTTTACACACCGTAAGGACCCCTTACGGTGGGTTACCCAACCCTAAGTAAAACGATTATTTCAGCCCCTAAACTGATCCCCTGGTCATGTTCATGGTGGCAGGGTGACTTTAGACACTCCCAAGAGGCATCCGCGAAGAATTATATCGGATGTATCCGGGTTTGTTAACCTGAAAACACACACTCAAACCGGCAAAGCAATTATCGCATATAAATCGTGTCATATAGCGTAATAAACCGTCATACCACCCTCACTTCGCGTGACATTTTGAGGGTCAAGATGGCCTCGAATGAAAATTTTGACAAGACACTGCAGAAAGAGCAGCTCGAGAACTTGACAACATGGGCAGGGAAGATATCTTCCTGGGATTGGCCGGCCCGGGGCCGTGTCACGGAGGCCCCGGCCGAAGGCGGGCCGAAGGAAAAGTTGCGGATGGGCCGAGTCGCATTGAGGAGAAAATCGATAAATTTCCAAAATTTTATCGATTTTTGACAAATTGTCATACTTAAAATTAAAATTTTGCGGGCAATTTGCAGTTGGGCCGAGACGGGCCGAAATGTGGCCGAAGTAAATTCCCAATGCGGGCCGAGTCACCTCCGCGGAAGATATCTACCCCGAACATAGGCCTCCAAAATTCCAAAGGGCCATCGAGGAAGGCCACATATCTACCAATATACAAAATTATGTGGTAACCCACCGTAAGCATATATGATCGGAACCCGCTACACCCCCCCCACTTCGCGAGCGCATTACACACATGGGGCACATCGCATCCATCCATAGTATGTTCCTCAGCTTTCATTCAACTCATAAACTGTCTGAAAATCGATAGGTTTGACACCGTAGACCTCATAACGCCACCACTAGAGGCCGCCGAAAATTTCTCTTACGGCGGGTTAACCCACCGTAAGATTAGTAGAATAGGCACTCGTGCCGGTGCGCCCCTACGTGCCGGCCATGACGCTCGAGCCGTTAATTTCGGCAGTGGCATGCTCTTTTGAGCCGGCTGCTAATTCATTCGTGGAGCCGGCAGACGCACTCGGGCATTATTCCATCGGCGAGTTCCTAGCGGACTTAGAGACCGACGAGCTCGGACAATCGGAATGTGAAGAATCATTCGTGGGGACCCTGTGTGGTCGATCGACGGGCCGCCCGCAACAGGTGATAGGGTGCGGGGCTCCGCCCCTTGGCCTTCGGCCGATCTTTGTGTTGCTTGCATGCTTCCTCAGACTGTTGGGCATCGGCTTCGCCGGTGCGGCAGGCATCGGTGGTGCTTCGGGCAGCGGCATGCCCGCTGCAGATGCGCAGCCAACGGCTGTGCCCCCGCCATACTATTGGCGACCGGAGGGGCACTACGCCTCTGACCACAACACTCACGGGTGGCCTTGGTATCCTGGGCCATCTTACCCTCAAGCGGTGGTGCCTTTTGTCGGACCGTGGTGGCCCGGTGCTCCGTCATCTCCACCGTACTGCGTACTCACCACCGTCTCCGGAGCATGAGCCGGAGGAGGTGGTGCAACCCGCTCTAAACGGCAATCGAGTCCCAGCACGTGACGGTTTGTACATCGACGACAACTACGGGATGGACCTTTCAGCCCCGCGGCACCGGCCTGGCAACAACAACATCGCGGACATCTTCACTCAACCTCTTCCTCCACGGGCTATCTTTTATGAGAACCCTTCCTACTATGGACTCGAGCTTCAATCGGAGACCTTTGACAGTGACTCCGGCTATGGCTCGGCAATGGACGCGAAGTTGATTGACGGCATGACTCTGGTGGTGCACCGGCAGGCCGCTGGTGCACATGTTTACTTTGACTACGGCGACATCTTCAATGGGCTTCACTTTATGTGCCGTACTCTGTTTTTGGAATTTCAGTTTTGAGATGTTCGATATTTGTGCTTTGCAATTATTTGTGTTTGCTACGGCATTTCAATCGAGATTTAGAGACCGCAGTAGTTTGCTTTATTTGGCAGTTTGACCCCGAACTTTATCAGAATAACACAGTAGGTGGTGCAGCTTATGTTGCTTAACTAATCTGTTGTGTGCTTATGCACTAACGTTGCGGTATACTAGCATCCTAGGCACCATCTCCAGTATGGAGGTGGTGTACTGAAATCTGACAAGGCAGCCCTGACAGGCAGGCCCTGGAGTCAGAGTGTCCTGACTGAGATCGTGACTAGGGTACGCGTATGGGTATAGCAATTCGTGTGACCGTTCCGGGTTTAGGTTTAGGTTATTAAGTTGATACTTCTCAATATTCGGTTTAAGTTGTTATCCGAAAGTAGCACTCGACTGCGTTACTGATATAACCTGAATATACCCAACGGGTATATTCCCCTAAAACATTCTCGAGAGCCATCTCGGAACAATGATCCGTAAAAGAAAGCGAACGCGCGAATAAAAAATGCCGATACCACTCTGCCGTAAATTCCCGAAACTGCCGACTGTCCAAGCGAGCGCGAGGATTTGATTCCGTAGGCCGCGAGAAAGATGGGCACGCTCAAAATAAAGATAGAGCAATAACGAAATAAAATTCAACGCTAAAAAAATCACAACATGCAAACGTGAAGTGGGTCCATAACCTGTTGGAATCAGTACAGCAGCCAAGGGGAGAACGCTCCCGGCAGACATAGAACGAACCCAAGATATGAATAACATGCGAGATAAATACCTTGACTGACACAAGCAGAGTCACCAAAGATGATACACCGGAAATGACACGTGACAATACGAGCATGGCACAGTGCCAATTCCCGCACTTCCTCCGCCTCGCTTCCACCTCTTTCCCCCACCACAGATGCAGCCACGCTCCACCTCCACTTCCTCTGCTGATTCTCCGCCGGCACGACCTTTTTAGCGCTCAGCGTAATTCTGCCATGCCGCGGTTTCCTAGGTCAATTTGGCTTGGATGAGCCATTTGGGGCGCGCTATGAGGATGATTCCAGCTACCTCTGTCCTTCAATCGACTGCTTGCAGGATTACAACGGACTCATGACTTTGTCATTATTCTTAGCGTAAATGTCTTATTATTGGGGCTTAGGTTTTAAAGTCTATCTTACTCAATTTATTCACTTTATGATATTACCGAAATTGTACTAGGGTGTATCGCGAGTCAGACGAGAGACAGACGTGTCAGAATGACGAGTGACAGCACCAATGACAGTCACCAGTATGACCGCGAGGTATGGCGAGGGTGACTGACAGCTTGTGACTTTTTGAACATTTGCAACCACAGCATATCAGGTTGAGAGAATTGGTGGGAAACCATTCCAGAAATGGGGGGAACCATTTTATATTCAAACAACCACACAGATCTGGAGGGAAACCAGGAGAGCCCCAGATCTTGCCACATCATCAGATCTATGACTATTCAGTCACTTCAGAGCAGAGATCATTGTATGACTGGCAGCTGCAGCCCAAGGGCTAAATGACAAGACAGGTCATAGGATATGTGAACATGAAGTGATTGAGCACTGTGACTGTCGAATTCGGATGAGATCTGAGAGAATTCGAGTCGACATGTTACTACTTAAAGAGCTGAACAAGCTCTCATGATAGTTTTTGAATTAGTTACACATTGGCACTGACCTCTGGTGTCTTGTAACTTCAAACAGTGAAAGTTCACCTAAGTATTAAGAAATATCCGACAGTATACAAAGTATTCCGATATCAACCTATGGTCCCAATACCATATTCCCTGTAAGTGTTACTTGCACCCTTGTGAGACTGGTCCAGTCCTCACAACCGAACAACTGGTATCAGCGTGGTCGTGGTTCACGACTTCCGTTAGTATCTGCGTTCCACAACGCGTTGTACAAACACAATTTTAGCCTGAATTTTCCGCCCTTGGGCGAAGGAATCGTGCCTCAACCAAAGCACGACCTGTTCTTCTGAGAACACACTATATCTGCATAACGTATCGACCTGTGCCGCATAATTACGATTGCACAGCTTGCCGCTGGGCCAACTTTCCTTCTCTGAGCGACCTTTCCGCAGGATTCTTCGCGCGATTGGAATTTTGACCTGAATTCGACAAATCTTCAAAGCGGCAGACACCCGTGACAATCCGTACCGACACGGCCGTACGACAGCAATTGGACGACGAGACCCGCACCGTATTTTGGTGCTTTTCTGCTTCGTACGTGATCTTTCCGCACGAATTGTCTTTCTGCAGCAAAATTCGTGTGTGAATCGACGTTTGTCCGCGACTCTAGCTTGCTGCCGTATCCGTGCGCAAAGCCAGAGGAGAAATCAACGGCAGCAGCGTTTCGTTGCGCGGGAAATCTTTTTTTCCGGACGACCTTTCCGCACGATTTTAAATTGCCAGCTGTCTCAGCAATAATCGCTCGTATTCTGACCGAAATTTGTCGCCGAAACACGTCAGCTAGTGCGACACAACAGAATGAACAACGACAATTTAAGTAGCTCTGGGGCGTATCTGCCCGTCGCCAGTACGGGTGCTTCTCCGCAACCAGGAACGCCGTTTGTAGCAGCAATGTCAAATTTGGGCGCCCATTTCGGGGTTCCGCCGTCACTCGTACCGCAATCAGCTGGGTTTCAGCAGTTTCCGTACGACAATTCTGCGCAGTTCGCTGCGTACCCTCCGGGTGCTGCTTTCGACGCCGGGTTAATGATGACACCGCAGCAGCAGAATTTTCAACAACAGCAATTTGTGAGCCAGCCGCAATTGCAACCGCAGACGCCGCAACAGCAGATTTTTCCACAACAGCAATTTGTGAGCCAGTCGCAATTGCAACCGCAAACGTCGCAGCAGCTGGAGTTTCAGCAATTCGTGCACCGGCAACAACTGGAACTGCAACGACAATTGCTTTGGCAACAACAACAACCGCACCAGCACCAACTGCAGCCGAGATCGCTATGGCAAACGCAGGTGCCGGTTGCTCCCGTTGCAGTGAGACCCGTGTCACCGGTTCCCTTCGGTGCCTTCACACCTGAACCGGTGCAGCCTTCCTCTGCACCTGCTTTCCTTGCTGCTTCTGGACAGGCACCCTTGCACCCGGGCCCTGTCAACCCTGCAGGATCTACCAGCCCTGAGGGGGGGGAGGAGAACCAACGCCAGTAGGACCCTTGCCGCTGGCTTCACAGCTCAGCGCTGGTTCCTGCACAGTATCTCCTGCAGTGTTCTTTACTGACGTTACGCAGAGCGGTGCTCCTGACCCAGCGATTTTGTCTGCGTTATTGACCTCGGGACCTGCGCCTACCACTTCTTGCCCAAAGATGGGGGATTGGGTCCCCATGGCAACAGGGGCCGCCGGAGGCCCTGGCCAATTTTCTGCGACGTCAGTAACAGAGGCCAGCGATGCGGTGTCTTGCCCGACGATGGGGGATCGGGTCCCCATGGCAACAGGGGCCGCCGGAGGCCCTGGCCAATTTTCTGCGACGTCAGCAACAGAGGCCAGCGCAGCGGTGTCTTGCCCGACGATGGGGGATCGGGTCCCCATGGCAACAGGGGCCGCCGGAGGCCCTGGCCAATTTTCTGCGACACCAGCCGACAGGGGCCAGCGCAGCGGTGTCTTGCCCGACGATGGGGGATCGGGTCCCCATGGCAACAGGGGCCGCCGGAGGCCCTGGCCAAATTTTCGCGATACACCCTAGTACAGAAATGCCCATATCGTTCTGATTTCCATCCTAAGTATACCGTTTGGGTACATTATCGTAAAGGATACCTTCCTTCCAATGTAACCAATTGATATTTTGTCTTGCATGCTACCACGAATTTAACAAGATTGACCTCCGTAGACACCGTACAACTCATAACCCTATAAGTCCGCGCAGAGCGATATCAGCTTGCAGTTCGAGTACAAACGAAGGCGGGCACCGCCTAGGAATACGCGCTAACAGTCATTCTTAGATGCGCATGTGGTTTGCCTTGCGTAGAGCATCAAACATCCCGGCAATGTGTTAACATGGAGGGGTTCCGCAATGTGGGCCGAATATACCCTGGGTCAAAATCCTGAAAGTCTGCACCATGCATATGCTATACAACACATTACACAATTGCGTATTGATTTCAGCTGTCCAAATATATTGAACTTATGGATAGGACTTCGAAGAAATAAGCTGCACCATGTTGCATGAAGACTACTACGTTTGCGATCCCAAAAATATTAGGCCCACATGCAATGCAGACAAGTTCACACAACAAAGTACCTTCACACACCTATGAGCATATTCAGTGATGCCGCATCTTATGCTTTATCCTGATCCCCTTCCCCCGCGTGCAACCGAATATGACGCTCTCCCCGAAGCATGGCCACCCCTTCCACCCCTTCCATCCCTTCCACCACGCGTGGAGGCGCCCTGCTCACCACGCCCAGCAGACTAACTCACTGCAAGTATCGAATGTACGTTACCCAAAGAGGATGCCTAGCCAATGTTTCCATTTCCCCCTTATGGCAGCATGAGAAGAGCCAACCACAATCTACTGGGCTGCATCTTTTCCAAGCTTCAGGCTGCCCGCGACGACATGCACTCAAAAGCTACCAGAAACAACACACACTCCACAGCATTGCAGGGCCTCAGCAGGGGACAACAGGGAGACGACACTCTCTCTACCAGCGGCATTGCAGGGCCTCAGCAGGGGGCAACAGGGAGAGGAAGTTCACAGAAGAAAATTAACGGAAAGGGGGCCACACCTCAGAACCTCTACCGCCAAACTTCTTGCCCAGCCGTTTCTGCCGGAGCTCAGCCTTACGCGCCTCAGCCGCCTTCAAGGTTTGTCTGCAGCGCGCCTTCTCACGTGGAGACCTTGCGTTAGCGCATGCATCAGCCTACTCTACATTCACCCGCATGCGATGGAATCGGGCCGGGCCGGGAAAGATGGGGCAAAAGATGGGTCAGGCCGGGCCGGGAAAGGCGAGAAAGCCACTCGGGACACACGCTTTCTTCTGCTCAATCGCCCTGCGCTTCTTGAGCTCGGTTCTGTTGCTTGCGACGTCGTCCAAGGAGCCTCCCTGCTGGATTCTGGAGTGGATCTGGTGGGCGAGGGTCTCAGCGCGCTTGTCCACCAGGCTTGTCACGTTGCCTGGTCGATGACCATCCCAGGCGTCACCCCGTCATCGGCGAGCGGTAGAGCAGGACCTAGGGGGTCTCTCCATCTGAGACTTCCTGAACCTCATGGAACAACACAGAAAGGACATCAGCCGACCAACACCGGTTTACAAGGGAAAGAAGTGCTAAGTAAGAGAGAGAGAGCGTACCAGAGGCTCCTGCACGGGCAGTTCGTCCAGATCGATGCATGTAGTCCACCTGGGTCCCCCCATTCCCCTAGGACCCTAATTGAAGCTATATTGCCGACCAATATTAACCCATCAGGGAATCCCAGGCCACGCAGCGGTCTTGTGCATGACCTCGAATCTCTTAAATCAGAGAACAGTGCACTTTCAGGGGAAATCTCGTTAAACCTAAAGTTGTCCCGTCACACGAGGTCGTTTCAGTTTCCTTCAACCAAATAACACCAAACAATTCCAAAGCATGTAGGAATCTGTGCATAAGAGACATGATGTATGTGTGCCAAGTGGCATGATACGTGGCGTGTCCCATGAGGACGGGTTCTCAGGTGTTCAGGGGCAAGGCAGGACGCACTGAGTTGAGGGGAAAGTCAAAGTTCACGACATGGTGGACACCCTGATGGAAGTCCAGACCCCGCGCTGCAAGGTCTGTGCAGACCATCAGCGGCACCTGTGCAATCCCCACCTCGCAGATCCGCTGGGCAGACCTTCCATCTCGAGCCCACCCTCAAACTTCACCCTGCCGAGTCATGAGAAAACAATGCCCTCGTGCTGATCGGTTCCCTGCCACCGCTCAGTACTGGCTCACCATTCGCCCGCATCCTTCGCTTGTAGCTCCTTCTTTTCCCAGTCACTGGCCCCATCCACTCCCTCTCTTCCCATTCGTTGAATTGGCCTCACTCCTTCAGCACAATCTTTCGCACTTTGACACTTGAAACCAAAAATAGAGCTCGTGTTCCCAACACCATCCGAGAGTGTTGTAACTATTCGAGCAAATTTCCTCCATTTCGGCCATCCACGGCATTGCCATCTGCCCCTCCGCGCGACCGCACTCCCTGCATCGCCGCCTTTGTCTGCAAGTGCCTTCATAGCGGGCCTGCAGGGATCATTTTGGGCCGCAACGGACCGAGCACCTGCGCAGAGTCCTCCTCCATGAACACCGCGAAGCTCTCCTTGCGCTGGTCCTTCGGCATCTCACCGTGGTAAGTCACAGTGCGACACCCAAATTCAGTAAGCGTGTGCTCCACCGCCCTAATGACCCATCCCCCAAATTCAACCTCATTCCCCGAATTCAGTGAGCATGAGCTCCACCGCCCTAATGACCGTCATCCCCCAAATTCAGAAAGCATGTGCTCCACCGCCCTACTGTCCGTCATCCCCAAATTCAGAAAGCATGTGCTCCACCGCCCTAATGAACCTCATCCCCCAAATTCAGAAAGCACATGTGCTCCACCGCCCTAATGAACCTCATCCCCCAAATCCAGAAAGCATGTGCTCCACCGCCCTAATGACCCTCATCCCCCGAATTCACTAAGTGTTTGCTCCATCGCCCTAATGACCCTCATCCCCCAAAGTCAGTAAGCGTGTCACACCTGCAGCTGTCGAGGGTGTTACAGAAGGGCGCATGGTCAAACCTGCAACTGTCGAGGGTGTTACAGAAGATCATTGTACGCTTCTGCTTCTTATTCTCCATGTCGATTACCTGCCGCAAGAACTCCAGCTTGTTCATGTTCCCGGGCACACGGATGAAGTTGTGATTGGCATTCGACGCAGCCTGTCCTCAGCCCCCCCCAACACTCAAACCGGCCCAGGATACCATCCATTACCACACTCGGCACTCTGCGAAGCAAATGGATGCATCACACTTTTAGCATGAGGCTCAATATTTCAGGCTTTGAGCCAACGACTCGTGGGCCGGCTGAGGAGTTCATCTTCTGTTGGATCCTCAATCAATTCAAATGCAATATTGCTGCACTTCCTGCCGTTTGTGAACACATCTGGTAGGAGATGGCTGGAAATGGTGCAGCTGGCTACCTTGTGGAGGGACTTGGCATTCACGGCACGCATATCTGGCAGCTCAAACTCGAGGATACGGCGCACGGGCTTGCTGACGGTGGCCGCCACGAGGATGCACTGCGAGGGCTTGCCGGGTTTCTTGAGCGCTCCCAGAAACTTCTTCATATCCTTCTCAAACCCTGACTCAAACATCGTGTCTGCCTCGTCCATCACCTGTGTAGACACGCCCCAGCGCGCCCTGGAACCTCGTCCATCACGCCCTCCAACACCTCCTGTCCCCTACAATATCAGAACCCCGTATCTCCTCATATTCTCGCGGCCCCAAGCTCCCACATGCCTGGGCACAGCCCACCACCCACACTGCCCTGCATTCGAACAAAATCGAACCAATTATGCAGCCCAACGTTCCACAGCTCCACCCTCCCCCTGCCAGTACCTGGAGCTCTGCGTGGTAGAATATGGTGATGGTGGCAGTGACCAGGGTACTAGCAGCATAGTCTGATTGACGCGCCGGATGAGAGAGAGCACGGTCGGGGCAGTTCACTTGTTGTGAAACCCGGAGTATTGTGCTTCAAACCCGTCGTCTTCAGACTGGCACCTTGAGTTTCAGGATCTGAAACTTGTCCACCGAACAGATCAAAATCATGAGTCACGGTGCTAAATAGCGCAGTAGTGTTTCGAAATTTCGCAACCCAGATCATGAAGTGGCGGTCTATCAGTCTGATATTCTGGGATTCTGTAGCAGTCACGCGCTTGGCACAGTATTGGACAAAGTTCGCGACGGTTCACCCGGCGACGCAATTAGTTAAGCCCCCGCAAAAATGTTTAGTTGTTTTTCTTGCGATACGACCTCTGAATGCCCTTCCTGCGTCCCCGAGTATCCGGAAACCTACCCCCCAACCCAGCCTGCACCCTCCGGAGTCCCAGTGCTCCGCATCTCCACCCTCGACTCCTCTCCCGGCACCTTATGCCCTCTCCCCCGGATACTCCTCGGCTTGCATCCAGCAGCTATCTGCTTATGGGAAACTCGGGCGAGCTGCGTAAGTCCCCCCAACAGTACATGGGGGATCGAGCACGCAATGAACAACAAATGAAAAGCGTAGTCCTGGCCAAATAAGGCATAAATACGCGGAGCATGAAATCACACCAGATAGCGCATGTCCCCCAGGAACACGTTGCCTTTTTCCACGTGCTGCACCACCCACCCACAGCCACATGCAGACAACGACTTACACCTCAGCAACTGCCAGTGCCAGGCATAGTGGGTGACAGGAAAGGGAGGGCATCTGAAAGTGAAAAGAAGGAAAGGTATGGCAAGCGACTAACTGGGGATGACAGACCTGCAACAGGCGCCCGGGAGTACTGACAACCACGTCCACTTTCTGTGCGAGCGCATTTTCCTGCTGCTTCCACCTGCCGCACCGAGAGTTCCTCTGCGCCGGATTACACAGTGTAATAGGTCTGCCGGCTCAAGGCAGCCCCAGTGCGTGATGCTGCGGCGTGGTCAGGGATTGCGTTTTCCAGATCAGGCTCTTCAAGGTCATGGACCAAGCGACGACATCTGACGGGAACAGACACCGAATTCTTGACACCTGAGGCTGCACAGCTGTTGAGGCGGCAACTGGCATGCTGCGCGGCCGACGTGGTGCACAGAACATGCACGCTCTCAGTTCCGCTTGTGTTGCACTTCGCCCTAGCTTCTCCACCGAAAAGCGACCGGCGTGAAGTGTCCTGTTGATAGCTGTGAAGCCGCCATGCGCCTGTACCACATACTTTTCACACGTCGTACACGTGCTCTTGCTTGACCCTACGAGGCGTCAGCTTGAATTGCTGGGAAAAGAATGGGGCAGAGGAAGAGTGACGCACTTGCCGCCGCCGAGGATGCACGTGGAGCGGAAGCGTGCAAAGTGCGAGATTGATTTGGCCACAGAGAGTACCTGACCCCTCCTTCACACGCCTCCTCGTATCCCCTCGAGTCCGCATACAGCTTGCTACAAGCATAGCGAGTGGTAGAGGTCACGTCATCTCTCAGTGCCCCGTAACGCCTGAAAGATTAGAGTCGCGCGCTGAGCGCTTCCGGTAACTGGTTCGAGATCAGAGAACACTTGTCACCGTGAAGAACAACTGAGGGTTTTCAACTCGGAATTCTACTCGCAAATGCAATAAGCTGTAGGCTGCAGAAACTAAAACCACACCGAGAATGCAGGTACACGTGGAAGTCTGAGGTGCCCAATAAGTGCCCCAACGAGAGATAGAGGACACGGGTCGGGGTAAGCGTGCAGGCGCAGCGAAATCCAAGATAAGTTTTTTTCGCACCTGTTCGCTAAGCTCACGGGTGGGAACCAGGATAACTGCTCGAGGGCGCTTAGGGCGGGTCACTAGCTCTTTCTCCGCCTCGTCGTATCGCAGTTGCTGGATCTGCGCAAGAAGAAAGCAGGTATTGCTCACTCGCGCAAGTTGCACGTCTGCAGCGGCAGACAGGTCGCGCATGTGAAACGGCCGCCCACAGCGTACTTCTAGCAGACTGGGATACTCAAAGGGAGTTTTCCAAAAAACTGCATTTGTTTATGAGCGAGGGGCAGACTACAATAAAACCTTACAACTCCAGGGAGGAAACGGAAGGATAAGAGGCGGACCCGGCTTCTGAGGAAGCAAGATGAAGAGTGAAGTTAGGCTCTTGCTTCCAAGGCACTATGCAGACGAATTCAGGCCCTCGGCTCTAAGGAAGTAGGATGAGTGAAGATAACTTTTGTTGCTCAGGCGGGGCACTCATTACTGCAAACAGCGCGAAGAAAGGCGAGGAAAGAGGTGCACGACAGGCGTACCACTGGCAACAAGTAAGCCAAGGTTTTGCCAGACCCTGTTTGGGAGCCGAGAAGGATATCCCCACCCTGCAATACTTCCGGGATACCGAGAGCTTGAATCTCCGTTGGATTCGTAAGCTCGAGATCGTTAACCTGCAGCTCAATCCAACCAAGTAAAACCCGTGTAAAGAGAAGTGCAGTATGACACCCCGGAATACTGCCACATACCAAGGATGAAAACGACTCGGGATCTGAAGGCGGTGAGGAAGACATGTGCAGCCACGTCACAACCAAGGCGGATGCACTGATGGAACGCAAATCTAAGAGAGTAAACTATAACCTTTTCCTTAGAAATATCATTGTACCTACCGCAGCTAATAGTTCGTCGCTTAGACCGATTTCCTCAAACGTTGGAAGTGAGGAAGTCTCAGCGGCCTCATCTTTCAGAGGTAACGCAGCACTTGAGAAGTACATGCATTGCGACAAGGAGGTGAGCGAAAGACGTGTGGATGACGATAAGTTTTGTCTCGTGGGGATGCGGACACCAGTACGCGCGCTTGGGCACAGAAGAGCAATTCTGGGAACACTGGACCTCTCAACGAAAGAAAGCTGAGAATTTCCACTGGCCTTACAAAAAGGGGTGACGCTTTTCAACATCATCACGCGAGGGATAGTCACAAGATGTCTGGACGAGACTATCATGCCCTTCGTTATCTCACTGGCAGTATCAATATGCTACCAAGAATCAAGACACGAAAGAAAGAACATCAATTATATGACTGACAAGGTCGGCTGCCAACATGAGCAACATCAATGCATCTAAATGATCAGCTTATCCGTGTTGTGGCGCACCCCCGAATGTCCCAAACCACCAGCGTATACATTCCGTTGGTCGGGTTTTCCGATCGAACGCGATGAAATTCGCGATCTCGAAACTCAGATTTAGGCCTGAAAACCTTGCGCAGCTCCAGAAGCGCTCTGCAAACTTGCTTGAACGGTGCTGTTCAGCACCTTTTTCAAGGATATATCACGGATATGTTATTCTATCTTGAACATTTTTGTATATTAGAACATGTTCCTGAACATGCGAACATGAGGTTTGTGCGTGCCTGGAAACTCTGAGGTTCGCTACGTGAAGATCTGAACGCGATTTTCCAAGAGGGGTTTTCCGGTTTTGAGGCTCCTCCCTGAAAATTTTTCATCGGTCTTAGGCGTTTGATTGCCCTTGATTGCCCTCGGTTTATTGTTCCTTGGGGTCTGTTTTAAGGTAAAATTTATCATAAGATGAGCCCGCACGGTGTCTACGTGCGTGAACGCGACGATCCCGGCTTGTGCTCAAAGCGGGCACAAGCCGGTATCGGCAACCATCCGCATAGATGGCAAGGCATACGAACGTACGTTAAGTTGCAGCACCTTCAAGAAATTGATACTGCGCAACTTGTGTACGTCGCACCCACTTTCTTAGCAAAATTGCATGACTCAATGTGTGAACCCGTACTATTCCTTGAGCCGGAAGTACGGGATCACACCCGAATCGCGCTAAACTCAACCTCCATACGCACTGGGAGCATATATATGTAAGGGATATATATCCCTAGCTCATATATGCTCTCAGTGAGTGAAGACTTCTTCCACAGATGCCTGCGCAGGAATCATCAATTTGCTGGAAAAATTAGGTCTAAATAGTAAAAGTCAACGGAACGGTCAACGCTCGTAGCGGTCGATCCAATGGTCCAAATCCAATTCCGAGACCAGTTTTCCGGGGTGCCGTACCCCACTCTATATCCTTAGCCGCGAGGAAATCTTCATCTGAGCAATTTAACATCGACCAGCGTAATTCTGGATTCAGAATCTCGATGCGTCCGGGACTTGGTTGGGTCATCGCGGGGAGGACCGACGCGAGACGTTTCTCATCCGACACACCGACCCGAACACTCTCTTTGTTAATTGAGCTCCTGTTCTCGGGGAAAACAATTTCCTCGGAATTTCCACGAGCTACGTTGATGTTTTGAGGCGCGAATTCGGCAAGCTACAGGTGAACCCGTGAAGCCGCCGCCGCCTCTCTTCAACTGTGATAGCCTCTCCATTTGTGAAAGCCGGTCTTACTCCTCGTTCATTCCGTTAACCAGTTCCGAAGTCTGCATGGCAACACGTCCCACCGTTGAAGAGTTTAATCGCACTCACTATGCCCAGATTCTGCCGAACCTGTGGTTCCAGGGAAACCAAAACTGCATTTCGAAAGTGCACGTACGCGCAACTGCAATGGGCTTGCGTGAAACCCGACTCCAAAGTGATTTGCGCCAAGTGTCGCCAGAACCCCCCCGCAGCTGTTGTTCCCGATGCCCCGCCTTCTGAGACCAACGAGGCCCCGATACTTGCGCCAGTGGGGGATGAGGGTTTACAGCCTTCCCAACATCCCGCAGCCGGTAAGAATGAAGTAAGTCCTGCTCGTTACCCGCTTTTTCTTATCCCAATTTGAACTTGCAGCTGCATAGAACTTTTAGGCAAACGCTTTTTTGCAGATCGATGTTGGACCCCTATAGATAAGTTATTCCAAAACGCAACGCAAGCTAACACAATTGTACCATGGGTGTGTGTGTGCGTGTGTTCGTTTGGACTTCGTGATGACGGAACGAACGCAACGCAAGGTAAACTTGCGTTTCCAGGAGCGGTCGAAGTTAGCTTGTGAAGTTCGGACTCTGAGACGAAGCCTCAAGCTGGCACAGTCTGGACTCAAGAAAGCGAAAAGCCGATACCAAAGGTACCACTTTATTGTGCTTACTTTATTGACTTGATCCCCCCCTCCCCCTCTTCAAAAGTCATCCTTTATGTATGCCATGATTACAAACTTGGACGTCACAATGCGCAGGTTGTTGTCGTGGTTGCTATTATTGCTATTATAGCTATCAGTTTTCACCACACTCATGACAGGTGGTCATATCTACTTGGGAAACGTGATAGCGAGAGGTATCAAATCATGTACTTGAAGTTTTTGCACAATAGCATATCCGCTTGAATTCCCCTAGGGCTGATTTATCAGCCAGTTATATGGGCTATATAACTGATGCTATATGGCTGATTTATCAGCCAGTTATATTGGCGGGTATATGGGCTGCTGATTGGCGGGTATATGGGATGAGTACCGGCGGATACGTAGGCTGATTTGCTGCAAGTGTTGAGAATGTGGTCAGTTCAAGCTCATACATCATTATCGAATATGCTTTATGTTTCATGCTTTCATCTCACATTCCGATTCGACATTCGATTGACGTTCGAGGTTCGAGGTTCGACATTCGTTCAACAGTCGAGTGTGATGTGATTTGCTGTGATCAGTGAGTGAGTCACTTATGCCGGATGCCGGATGCTCAGTGATGACACGCTTTTCCCCCACTATGACTATCACTATCTTCTATTTTATTAAGCCGCCTAATATGCTCTTTTTGAGCCTTCCGATTCAGTGGCAAGAACGGCACGGCATGGGGGAACCAGAGCGGCGCGCCGCGCCGCGTCCCTGTCGTATAGGAATCAATAAACCTGTTACAAGTTGAAGTGACACCTCACCGCTTTTGGTTTTATAGTGATAGTCAATAGTGCAGTGACAATGTTGACTGTGTCACGTGTAGCGGTGTCTACTGTATGGCTCTATTGTGACACGCTCTATGTATACATCGTGTCACATGCGATGGCTCTCGTCGTCGTGTCACTCATCCGAACTGGAACTCATCAATCGAGTCTTGCATAGAGCGAGCCTCCCCACGCCAGCCATACGTGATACGATAGACCCACCCTCACGTCGAGTTGAGCTGATTTCTGAATTCTATGTGTTACTCGCGAAAAAATGTTCGGTGTGAGAAGAAGACGAAAAGAAGAGTCGGCAATTGTAGGCCCTCTCGTCAAGCACACCTGTTCAGCGCGCTTCGATTCGAGTAGCTCTATTTGTATTTTTGTATCCTTGCTTCAAGTAAAAATGCATTAGGAATATGCTAGCATAATTATATATTGTGAATGCAAATAGCTTATTGAGAATTTACCCGGCAGTAGCATCGATACTGCGGCTCGCGATGACCTCTTGGCTCCCGCGCGATTGGCGTAAAATCGCGATTTTACGCCACCCAGCGTAAAATTGCCCAGACTTGGACTGCAATATCTAGGGCACACCGACGTATTTACAGAAGCCCATACTTGCACTACGTATTTACTTAGCCAATGCATAAGATCATAAGTGAATCATCAGCCCATGCATAAGTCGATAACTAGCCCATGCATAGCCCATACATTTCTTTGATTCAAGCTCATTTGGCGCGGTATGGTGAAGCCAGGCTTGAGAAGGATGTCATAAACACGAAACTTCGCGGAGAAGGGGAGCTGAGCGCCATCAAAAAGGCTGCCGCCAAGTTCCAACCGACCTTACGTCCTTCAAGCTCCATCTGCAACCTTTCAAGAAAGGACAGGAAGAGTAATATCTTTCTTGACCTCGCGAGAGTCATTAACGAGGGAACATTAACTGAAGATAGGTATTATGCCTACCTTATACACAACCCTGTCTCTAATTGAGCCAAGTTTAAAGTTGATCATCAACCGTGTGTGTGCGGGTCCGTGTACACCTTCGTGTGTGTGTGTCCGTGTGTGGCCGCCCGTGTGTGTGTGTGCTGTGTGTGGTGTGTGTGTGTGTGTGTGTGTGTGTGTGCGCAGGTCTGTGTGTGTGCAGGTCCGCATGACATGAAGGCTCTGTATGGCTTGGTGTGCAGGTCCACGAAACCAACTTCACTGGTGGGTATCGACCCACAGCAAACGCACGTCACCCTCAAGCTCGCAGCCCACCGGCAGCAGTGACTCGCCGACTCCGCAAGCGCGCTCTTCCCTACTCACTCTTATACCTCCTGTCTCCATTTCCCTGACTCCTGACTCCTGACTCCTGCCCTCACATGAAAGGCCCGACAAAGGCGCGTTCTGCCCTGAAAGGCGCGTTCCACCCTGAAAGGCGCGTTTCGCCCAGACGGCGCACATCACCAGAATGGCGCGCATCACCAGGATGGCGCGTTTCGCCTGAAAGACATGTTCACCTGAAAGGAGCGCTTCACGCGAAATGTGCGCGCCTGAAATGCTTGATTCGCTGCAATGCGCCTGTCGCCTGAAACACGTGTATCGCCTGAAACGCTCGATTCGCCTGAATGGCGCGTGTCGCCTGAAAGGCATGTTCGCCCGGAAGGCGCACTTCGCACGAAATTTGCGCGTCGCCTGAAACGCTCGATTCGCTGCAATGCGCCTGGCGCCTGAAACACGTGTATCACCCGAAACGCTCGACTCGCCTGAATGGCGCGCACCGCTTGAACGACGCACGCCGGCTGAAAGGCGCGTTTCGCTCGGATGGCGCGCATCACCAGGATGGCGCGTGTCGCCTGAAAGGCATGTTTGCCTGAAAGGAGCGCTTCACACGAAATGTGCGCATCGCCTGAAATGCCCGATTCGCTGCAATGCGCCTGTCGCCTGAAACACGTGTATCACCCGAAACGCTCGACTCACCTGAATGGCGCGCACCGCCTGAACGACGCACACCGGCTGAAAGGCGCGTTTCGCCCAGACGGCGCACATCACCAGAATGGCGCGCATCACCAGGATGGCGCGTGTCGCCTGAAAGGCGTGTTCGCCCGAAAGGCACACTTCGCGCAAAATGTGCGCATCGCCTGAGATGCTCGATTTGCTGCATTGCGCTTGTTGCCTGAAACACGTGTATCACCCGAGATGCGCACACCGCCTTTTCCCCCCCTAAACAGAACAGACAGCCGCGTGACAGTGGCCAAGAATTCCACGTGACAGTGGAACACCACTCCTGAAGATTTCAGGACGACCGCGTGACAGTGGTCCCAACAGCCAGCCGCGTGACAGTGGCCGAGAATTCCACGTGACAGTGGAACACCACTCCTGAAGATTTCAGGACGACCGCGTGACAGTGGTCCCAACAGCCAGCCGCGTGACAGTGGCCGAGAATTCCACGTGACAGTGGAACACCACTCCTGAAGATTTCAGGACGAC